>NC_051174.1:30507001-30731149 GCF_013339725.1 Rhipicephalus microplus
AAATTTGAACTGATGCACAGAAGCAATCACAGAGAGGGTAGGAGGTGACAAGAGGGTTGTAGTAGGGGCGTTTCCAGGACGCAATCTGGAAGCAGCCATGAGGCAAGCGAGCGCAAAACTCAAAACTACAGCTGATAGACGAAACCTCGTGATAATTTCAGGTGGTTTAAACGATGTCCTAAATGGAGATACAGCAGGACTAGCAACCACACTGGGGAATGGGGTCGATAACATGCGCGCCACTTCTCCTCAGGTACAGGTAGTGATATGCACAATACCGGAGTTACCGGTGCGTGACAGCAACCTGCAAAAAGCGGTTGTCAACGCAAACCAAGAAATATGGCAGATGAAACGAGAGAAAGCTTTGAGGTGGTGAAAATAAACAGAAAGGTGCATCGGTGGGGTGGATGTCAACGAGACAGGATTCACTTCAATGGGCGGCTAGGTCATGAGGTGGGTTGGCGACTTGCAAGCCGCGCAGCAGCTTTCTTGGGGGGCACGCGGGCCTTTAGGGGTGCAGGATAACTACTAACGAGGAAAACAACCAGGGAGACTCTTTGACAGGTGGTATGGACCGATACGACTCCAAAGTAGCACCAGTATCTAGGATAGCTAGAGTCCGGTGCAGAAATTGACGTAGCCACGAGCGCCCAGCCAATCCTGACATAGGGTACATAACATCCAGGGTGGCAGGAACAGGTTGAAATAAGGAGAGATAGAACAGCAAAGGGAGGAGAGGCCGATGGTATACGGTTTTGTAGAAACACCTCTTAGGGACATGTCACCACCTCCTAACAATTCGGACTATGCGTGGGAATATTCTAATAAACAGAAGGCAGCAGAAAACAGGTGGTATTGAGCCATTCATTCATAAAAGTACAGACTGGCAAAGGGTCAAGCAGGAGCGCAAGGAACAATTATGGCTAAAAGTAAAAGTAGCAGGGCAAACGACACTCCTTAGTTTTGTGCACTAGTGGACGGGAGCAAAGGCTAGATAGTAAAACAAGGCAATGATAGAGCGTATGTCAAAAGACACTGAGGAGTTAGGAGGAGAGTGCGAGGTAAATATACTAGGAGATATGAATGCGCACATAGAAGATATAGATGGGTATACTGACCCGACAGGCAAAATGATCATGGATAGGTGTGAAAAGCATGATTTGATCATTCGGAAGAGTACCGAGAAGTGTGAAGGGCAAATAACATGGGAGATAGGAAAGCTCCAGTCGATGATAGATCACGCACTGATGTCACATAGGATGTATGATAAGCTCATGAGAATGCACATAGATAAAGGTGGCTCCAGAAGTCTGGGTAGTGATCACAAATGTATTAGGCTAAGTTTTGGAAGAGCAGTGAAAGTGGGAAGGAGACAAGATGGGCAAATAAAGAAAAAATTTTATTCAGAAAGGCAAATAGAAATAGCTACTCAAAAATTGAGAAAGTAATCACTGGGGATAATAAAAGAGTGTGTACAAACATGAACCTAATTAGACTGTTTGAGCTAGAGCTTGATAAGGCACGTGACAAGTTACCCCGAAAAAGAAGACACGAACCCAAAAGTTGGTGGGATGAGGAAGTTAAGAGAGCCATAGCAAAACATCAGAAAGCCTCTAGGAAACACAGACATGCTAAGCAGCGGGGTGAACTGACAGATGATGTTAAAGGATATGGGAAAACTTTCTAAGCTGCAGAAGGGAGGCATCCCTTCTGATTAATGAAAATATTTGAAGAAAGGGAGCTCAGTGGCTGGCAGAAGTATATAAAAAATATAAAGTCAACTGCGAAAATTCGGAACCATCAAAACTCTCTAAGAATTGATACGAGCCTAGAGCAGAGGTTTATATCTACAGCTCAAGGTACTAGGCTAGAAGGTTATGAAGATATTGAATATATAAAAACAAGGATGACAGAAAAATTTCAACAAAAGAGTGCTTTCTGCACCACAATAGAGAAGGATAAATCAACAGGCGCAATGGCTCCATTTTCACAACGAGAGTGGGAAAGGGCTGAGAAGAGGGTTCCTAATAGTACGTCAACAGGCCCAGATGGCATTCCAATTATGCTGATAAAGAAATTAGGTCCGAAGTCTAAGCAGGCTTTGATAGAGGCCGTGAGCCAAATAATAATCGATGGTGGAGTCTCCGATGGATGGAAACTTAGCAGGATGAGCATGATCTATGAAGGAAAGGGAGACAAAGGTGACATAAACAACTACTGTCCTATAACAGTGACATTAGTGGTCTACAGGCTGACGATGCAGATTATAAAAGAAAGACTGCAGGCATAGATAGATGATGAGGGAGTGATGGGGAACTGCAGAACGGGTTTCGGAAACACAGGAGGTTGGAAGACTATCTGTTCTCACTGACACAGTGCATCGAAATAGCAGAAAAAACAAAGGCCCCCGTGGCTAGCGTCTTTAGATATCAAGGGAGCGTATGATTGCGTGGTTCAAGAGGAATTGTGGGGAATACTAGACACACTAGGCGTGAAGAATGGAGTCACAAATCTTTTAAAGGATATCTATAAAGGTAACAAGGTAGGTATAAAGTGGGAAAAACAGGTATTCAAGCCTGCAGAGGTACAACGGTGCTTAGGCAAGGGTGTCCTATGACACCCTTATTATTCATGATGTACCTACAAGGATTAGCAGCCAATATAGAGGAAAGTGGACTGAGCTTCCACCTCTTTTGTCAAACAAGTAAAACTCATTGAACAGGCACAACGAGCATTGATTTACGCAGATGACATAATGCTAATGGCCGACAACAAGGAAGATTTGCAGAGATTGATGAACATCTGCGGTAATAAGGGAGATAGGTTAGATTTCAGATTCAGTAAGGAAAAATCAACAGTCATGATTTTTTGGTGCTAATGAAGGTAGTGAGCTTAGCATACAGGAGATCATGCTAAAGAAAACAGATAAATAAAAATATCTGGGCGTATGGATAAGTAATGGGGCGTAGTACCTAAGAAAACACGAAATATAAGCGACGACTAAAGGTAACAGGAATGCAACGGTGATGAAAAACAGGGCAATATGGATTTACAATAGGCATGATGTTGTGGGAGGAATATGGAAAGGGGTCATGGTTCCTTGTCTGACGTTCGGCAATTCGGTCTTGTGCATGAGATCAGAAGCGCAAGCAAGATTAGAAATTGAGCAACTTGGATTAGGTAGGCTTGCCTTAGGAGCTCATGGGAATACACCGAATTCGGGAGTACAAGGTGATATGAGATGGACATCAATTTAGGGCAGGGAAACTAGCAGCAAGATAAAATTTGAGAAGCGATTGAGAGAAATGGGGGAAAAGCGTTGGGCTAGAAAGGTACTCAGCTACTTGTGCATGAATAATGTAGATACAAAATGGAGGAAGTGAACCAGAAAATGGACTGGTAAATACTTAGAAAACAGCAGGGGGCCAATCCAAAAAAATTATCGGTTAAGAAGAAAGTGAAGGAAGCTAAGAACGATATGTGAAGAATTGGCATGATTAAGAAGTCCGCACTTGGGATCTATCGAACTTTTAAGCAGGAAATTTGCAAGGAAAAGATCTTTGATAATTCTCGGGGTAGTTCTCTACTGTTTGAGGCCAGGACGGGAGTATTGCGAACCAAGACATATCGGGCCAAATATGAAGGGGTAGACACGGTATGCAGTGTGTGTGAAGAGCAAAAGGAAAGCGAAAAACACTTGATAGTGTTCTGTAAAGAGCTTCACCCTATAGTACAGGATGATGGCACAGAGTTTTTCAAAGCAATGGTGTTTAGGGACAGGGAGGGCAAAATAGACTTTAAGCGGGTAGAATTAGGTAGAAAGATGTTGCCTGATTGGTGGCTAAAGTCAAGACAAGAGTAAATATAAACCCTTCACTGCAAAGTAGGAATCCTCAACTGCCCTATTTAAAGGAAAAAAATAAATCTAGTTTTTGATTCAATAGGTATTACGGCTTGGTGACGCTAGCCACCGCCCGATCTAAAGGGCACAGGCATATCCATCCATTGATCCAGTTAAGGACGATAGTCTTTCTTGGGGACCTTCGACACAAAAAATTTTGTCTGTCTGTCTGTCTTTACGTTTCTCTGTTTGTCCAGAGTTAACAGCACCGGGTTCTTGAAATGGCCGACCCCATCCGCAGGGCCCACGAATGCTGCTCAAGATTCAGCGTCCATACTTGTGCAGTTGTCAATTCAAAAGAAGTTATTGCGCATGTCTGAAGCCTTGTAACAACAGGTATATATTCTGCATGTGCGTTCTTTACCAGAAAAAGCATACACAAGTTATTTTAACGATCATGGCGCTTAACACGCTGCGCTGACCATGCAACGCTTGCACGAAAAGGCGAGTCTTTCCAACGCTTTGCTAAGAAGAGACGGAGGTGGCACCCGCACGTCGCCATGAGTTTTACCACTTATCACCTCTGCGACTGGCACGCACACCCGTCTCATAGCCACGTGCTTCGTTTTAAAAAAATACCACATGGCGCTAATGTCTCAGGTGTGACGTAGCTTCATGCGCAAGTTTGCCTCCCCTGCACGCTCGAGGCACTCTAGCGCAGTGCCTCAAGAATACCACTCACCAATTTTTTTGCGCAAAACATCGAATAACGCTTTTGTTCACTCTCTGCACACGTAAGACTATCGTCATCCGACGACATTTGCAGATTATTAAGCACATACGGGTCCAACTTCTGTCGTATCTCATTGCTGTTGACTCATGGCACCAGCTCACGACTACATCAGTTTGTTGCGTTGTTTACAATAGGAGTCATCAGGTCTTGTGGCCATGAATTTTTCATCGTGAAACTTTATCCTGATTGCTGCCTGTTCTTCAGATTTTGTCGCGGCGTCGCCTTTGGTTTCGTCGGACGAACTCTGGCAGTTCGTCAAACAGCAACCCCACCTGCAACAGATGCGGCCGAAAAATTTTCGGGATAAGGGATCGATAATTGGGTCCAAGAAGGGCCAGTGTACTGTTTACGCTGCGTTGAGGTGTAGAAGCTGAGTGATATGAAAGAGATGATGCTCACAATGACTGCTGTGCCCCAAACAGGTTGTCGGCAATGTTGCGTACTGTTTCACCTCGCTGTTGACCCAACAAGTTGACAGTGAAATCATGCGGTACCATCTGGCCACCTGGCAGTGGCGAGAGGTGTGCCTGTCTTCACCACAATGAAAGCACATACACTGTTTCAGTGGTTCTGTGGAGCACTGTGGAAGCTACAGTAATTCTCTGCCGATAAAGTGTGCGAGCACATTCGAATGTAACAATCCGTGTCATGGCGTCTGCAGGCGGTGAGCTTGTGCGGCGCCTGAATTTCCTTTCTTTAACAGAAATTGTGCGCGACCTTGCAATACACCGAGCCCCGCCGTGATGGTCTGACAGCTAAAATACTCATCTGCTGACCCACAGGTCACAAAAGTGAACCACGGCTGCGGAGGCTGCATTTTAAATGGAGGTGAAATTAATGTTGGCCCGTGTGCTCAGATTTGGGTGCACGTTAAAAAACCGCAGTTGTTGGATATTTCCAGAGTCCTCCAGTACAGCACCTCGCATAATCACATGGTGGTTTCTGGACGTAAAACACCACATACCAACCAATTTGTAATACACCGAGGTTTAAGTCGTACATTAGGTTTTCTTGATCGCGGACCCGGTATTCGAAAGAACATTGCGTCAAACCCAACAACGTGTCATCAAGCTGGCGTCTGGACACATGGCGCCAGCAATCAAGAATTAGACAAACATAAAAACGAGCAATGCGCACCATCAGAGATGGCGAAGCGTCCATCACTACTCGTTAAGCCTATGACATCGATTATTTCGGTGTGGCTTTCAGAAACGGTGTTAAATAAATCTGAGTACTGTGATTTCGAAGCTTAAGGGTATGCATATAAAGCGAATGGGACATCAATTGGGAGATTGAAATCTACAAAGCGAACGGCCGCTGTTTGAGATTTGAGGGTAGCGACAATTGCTTCCGGCAGTGCAGCCATGTTTACCGCACCCAATGCTGGTTCGAGATTAAAAAATTATTGAGTTTCTATTTATACAGCTCATGTAAATTCAAAACACTGATTAGACCTATGGCCATAGTCTAGTCAGGGGTATAACGGAGAATGTATACAAGCCGCATAAGAATTTGTATAAAAAATCAGCACATCAGTTCCTCCACGGTGCTGTGGAGTCTGGGGCTGTGCCCACTAAATGTAAAACTTACAGCATACGAAGCACGATTTCATCACATCTTGGGCTATTAGCAGCTTAAACCATAAAAGCGAGAACTGCTTTTTGCATATTATAGAACCACAAAAAGTTATGAAAAATTGGACGTAATCGCCAGGGAGATTCCATCTCCAAAACACAGGGAAGACATAAACTAAAAGTCTTTGGCGAGAACGTTTGTGAAGGTAATTAGAATAAAGAATGGCTTCTGAACATGAGCAATACACCTCGCATTCTCAAAAATCTCTGCTCGAAGATTGTGTAGCCTTGGCTCTGATGCGCGCAACTCGTGAAACAGAGTACAGTGGGTGGTGGTTAGGGGCATGTCAAATGTCAGTCTTCCTGAGAGGGTAGGCCTAGCTACCAAGTGGGCAGTAGGGCATCGATGATGATGGCAATGGTGTCTGGCGACGTTACAGGGGCGACGTGCTGTCTTTAGGCTGCAGAGGAGAAACAGGACGGCGTACTGTAGCTGCATTGCTTGCACTTGAGCCGGCACAGACACTGGGATGCCCATCGGCTGTTATACTTCTCCTCGGACATTGTAAGCATGATTGTCTACTTGAGACTGTGGTGAGGGCTTGCAGGAAGAAACAATCCTCCGTGGGTGATAGTTGGTATGCGGGATTCGACGTTCCAAAGCCATCATATCATTACGAGAGACACCATAGTTGAGGGCTTCCTGAAATTTCGACCACCTGGGGATCTTTAACGTGAACCTAAATATGAGTATACAGGCCTTCAGCATTTCGTTTCCTTTGAAAATGCAGCCACCGCAGCTGGGATTCGATCCCGCAACCTTAGGGTCAGAGGCCGAGTACCTTAGCTGCTACACAACCACAGCAGGGCGCCCCATGGGTGAAAGTCACAGCTTTCGCTGTTCCTCCCGCTTGGTCACTAATATAATTTTACGAAGGTCCTTGCAGCAGAAGAAATGAACAACTCGGCGGTCGGCAATTGATCGCTGATCGTATTGGCAGATTCATGAGAGAGAAAGAGACTTTCTATTAAGAAAAACAGAGATTTTTTGCTGGTTCCTATATACGACTGGAATGCTACTCTGTATGATAATGGGAAAGGCGACAAAGATCTCTACGGAGAGAGAAGAAAGGTAGGGAAAAAATAGTTGTGGTCAAGTGAAACTGATAAAACTATTTCTAATAGTGCGTGAGGTAAATGAAGGATTCGTTGTGTGATATGTCGGATAATTAGAGCCTCCCGGCAAGGCCTATATCGAATAGGTAATGGGCCAATGTCAGTATGACCAGACATTGTTTAGAAGGTCCACCCACGTAGCCTAATATGTTGCGCAACGTGGAGTGTTCGAGGCAGATCATGTCCAATTTCCGATCGAACGGCTGCTTCTCATCGCGGTACGCGTAAATTCTAGTAGTATGTGCTGTACTGTCTCTATGCTGCCATAATTATCCCAACATAAACTTGTGCTACACCCTATTTTGTACATGTAAACGATTGTGTGTGCCACGTCCAGTCGAATACGGTGATTTAACGCCTCTAGGTGGCGAGGGAATGAGTGGGAGCGTTTCGCGCTTAGTTTGGGTCAATACAATAGAGAAAGCTGTTGTTGTGAAGTGCTGAATTGCAAAAGTAGTCTTTTATGTAGTCATTTATTGCTGTTACGTTTACAAGTTGCACTGTTTATAAGCCTAGTGCTGGACGCCATTCCTAACAGAAGCTGGAAATTGTTTTTGCGGCCAAATTGACGAAACGTAAACGAGCTTTCTCGATCCCTTCGCAAGCTTTCCCAGTGGAAGCGAGAGAAAAAGCTGTTGTTCGATTCCGCCGAAGCACGTAAATGAATATGTGGCCATGCTTATCCATCTACTTATTTCAGGTAACGTAGAAATGTTCCGAAGCTCGAATGCAGAAACATCGACCATCCCTACTCACCACGTCGACAGCGGTCTTACCAAATCCCCGCCCAGCGAGCATTAGGCCAATCGTGCCAGCCGCGTCGGTGTATATGTTACCGGCGCTTTCTCCTTCGTGTACACACATTTTGAAGTGTGAGAGTAATTGTAGAGTATAGTTTAGACATCAATGAACCTAAATCAACTATTTCACCTTGTGTCGATATTCGCACAAGGAGCGCTGACGATCGATGCGCTGCGCTTTCAGCTACGCAGGCTGTCACCGAAAGCTGCCGCTCGCACTTAGCCGGTAATTCTCTGGCTGATATGTAACAATACGCAATTTTCAGTTGGTGATTTGGTACGCCTTCGTAAACTGACTCCCTGGCATACGTTTTCCGTGGATTGCATTAGATTTCTTTGTGTGTTTTAATTGTTGATATTGATATAACTACATATATCTCTACACTGGCACGCCCACTGTATACTGTCAGTGGAGGCCAGAAAAACAGCTGTCGCTCGGTATCGCCACCCTGTAAATGCACGTATGGCAATTATTGACTCTCTACTTACTTCAGGTACAGTTTAGGTAAATATTAGAATTGTTGCGAAATGCAGAAACTTCAAGCATCGCAACACAGCTGCGTCGAAAGCGGCCCTAGTGCCCCGTCCCAGCGAGGCCTGTCGTGCCAGCCGCGTCAGTGCACATGCTGCTGGTGCTTTTTACTTTAAGTAGGCGCCATTCTAAAGTGTAAGAATGACTTCAAAGTACAGCTTAGACAACCCTGAGCCTAAATCAACCATTTCTCCCCGCGTGCGGGGCGCGCACAAGGAGCGACGACGATCGATGAGTCGTGCTTTCAGCAACGCAGGCTGTCACCGAAAGCTTCCTTCCGAGCGCCGGAGCCGGTACTTCTGTGACTCGTATGTAAGAACACGAATTTTTCGAATTTTTGAGTGGGTAATTTGGTACGTCTTCGTGATCTAACACACTGGCATACTTTTCAGCAGGTTGCATTAGTAATTTCTTCGGCGGTTTCTTAGTTGAAGGTATACGGATATAACTGCAATGATGTAATCTAGCACGCTGGATATATAATACTATATTGTCGCTTGCGCGAAAAAAATACTCAATATTCGCTCATGTGTGCGCACATCTACCGAACAAGTAATTTTAAATCATCTGTACATGCTGACCAGTAGCAAGTGCGAGAACCGACTATCAAAGAAAAAAGAATCGGCAGCAACAGCCGACAATCTGTGGCTGCTCCTCCAGGCAATTTGAAACTTCTTAAAGTTAGGATGTGCATGCCTGAAAACACTTTGCGCTCTTGCTAATATCCGCACATCATTCGGTGCCTGGTAGCCACTCGTCACTGTCAAATCAAGACGGATTTTTTATTTGGAAAGACATATGCCGTCAATGTTGACTGTGTGAGTTGTAAACAAGAATTCGAACGGCGCGTTCTTTGGATAAATAGTCATTTTCCAACCCATCAAACACGTTGTGGCGTAGCACAGCGGGTAGTGTACTCGGTTCGAAATTGCATGGTGGTGAGTTCGAATCCCGTCAAAAGGCATTTTTTTAAATGCGAAGCATTTCTTAGCGAACTGCGACGACTTTGAGCGTATCTATCTATCTATCTATCTATCTATCTATCTATCTATCTATCTATCTATCTATCTTCTATCTATTTATCTATCTATTTATCTATCTATCTAGCCACCTACAACTTTTAGCTCTCCTGGTCGTTCCGTTAATGGTATCAATACTTAAATTTGGCATAACTTGACTGTATGAGGAACATAACTGACTAGTCATCCTATGTCTATCTTGAAATGTACGTCATGAATGTCATGATAAACATTTCACAGCTTTGCTGCGTTTGCAATGGTTTTGCTCACATGAAATGTTCCAAAATGCGCATGGTATGACATGACTGTATGGCGAACACAAGTGACAGACCATAGCATGGAAATTATGACATGCATGTCATGCATTCATGAGTTATGGCTACACGTCACGCTCATAATACGCTCGCAAATGTTTCGCTAGCTTGACATATACAAAATGTGGTGTTATGGCACGTGAATAATGGATGACGAAGGTATATGACTGGTTCAAACATGCCACGGTCATGATGTGCTCACGGCCGTCTTGCTAGCTTCTCATATACCAAATTCAGTATTACGTGACGTGAATGAATGACGAAGGTATGTATCTGGCGCAAACATGATGATCATGAGATGCCTGTCATCTAACAACATGATTATATGCTATGCTGACGACGTACTTGGGGATATTTTGCTAGCTTCACGTAGTCCTAATTTGTTATTACGCCACGGAATGGATGACGAAGGTATGCAACTGGTGCAAGCATAATAAGCGTGAGATGCGTGCCATGTAAGAACGCGACTACATGCTACACTCAGGGCGCAATACATTTCGACGTGACCCGGCGCACATGCGTGCCGGCGTTCGTTTCGTCGCGTCACGCCGGCAATGCCACACAAGGCGCCAAACTGCCTGGCATATACTCGCAGGCGTGTGCCGCACTGCGTTGGTTTGACGCATGTGCGTTAAAGCACGACCGGTGACCCTCCATCACGAAGCTAGACAGACGCTGTGCTGTGTGGACAACGTCATCGGCGCGAAATGCAGCATGTCACATTTCGCACCGAAAGCCGCTGGGTCACACCGGCAGACCCTGGTCGCTGATTTGATTGATTGATATTTGGGGTTCAACGTCCCAAAACTATCATATGATTATGAGAAACGCCGTAGTTGAGGGCTCCCGAAGACCCTGGTCGTGCCTGGCGTCGACAATAAGAGTGCTCGCGTTTTGCTAGCTTAGCGTCGCTGGCCCAGCGTGCGCGTGCGTCAACGTTACGTCGGAGTATATTGATCCCTCCATGATGCGCTCACCGTCCTTAGGCTAGTTTGACAGATGCCATCTTTGGCCTTCCAGGACGTCAATGGAAGACTAAGGTATTGACTGGTGCAAACAAGATAACAATGAGATATGTGTCATGTCAGAACATGACCACATGCCGCGCTCACGATGCCCTCGCGGCCGTGTCGCTAGCTCCACATAAGCCAAATATGGTGTTACATGACGAGAATAGATGACGAAGGTAAATAACACTTTCAAACATGATAACCATGATTTGTGTGTCATGTCAAGCAAGACTACATGCAACGCTCATAGCGTACTCGCAGTCATTTCACTAGTTCCCCATATACCAAATTTGTTATTACGCGACCTGAATGGATGACAAATGTCAATGACAAGTCAAGTGACAAGTGACAAACGTGATAACCATAGTGTCACGGGGTCGTGACGTGGCCGAAGACAGGAAACTTCGTGTTGGGATTTAACTGTTTATTTGGGCGAACCTGTGCCCGGTAAAGGAAAAGTCTAATTACAGCAGCAGTCTTGCACAGATAGCAGTCTCGGACTGATAGCGGTGAACGCAGCGTCGGCCTTCGATCAACAACTGACAAGCGGCGAAGCGCGGCGGCATTTATACCCTTGCCGTCGAATGTTCTAGCGTTATCGCTGGCGGTGGCGTAGGTTCCAGAACAATCTGTACCGTTCGCACAGTGGGCGTGATCTTATCGAAATGATCTACTACAGTCCGGAACCTTCTCAAAACCTGCAGGCGCGGTTTGCGCCGAGAATCGTGTGGTGTTTCAGAACGATAACAAAAACTTGGGAAATGGAACGTGGCATTGCCCCCCTCTGAAAAAAAGGCATCGTCCCGATGCTTTAACTAAAGATGAAGGTACAATAATAATGCAAGAAAGTACAATGAATAAATTACAATACAACAATATTACAAAAACACTGTTTCAGTTTGTTAACATGCATGAAACGGCTTGAGGCGCGTGACATGGACGACTTCAGGTCGCGATCGGCGTCGTTGAGAGTTCGTGATGCCGTCGGGGACAACCTCGTAATCAAGTGGGCCGAGACGTCGAACCACCTTGTACGGTCCGAAGTACCGTCGCAGAAGCTTTACACTTAGTCCACGTCGGCGTATCGGCGTCCACACCCAAACACGTTCACCGGGCTGGTATTCCACGAAGCGTCGTCGAAGGTTGTAACGGTGGCTGTCGGTCGTCTGTTGATTCTTGATACGGAGACGCGCAAGTTGTCGGGCTTCTTCGAGGCGTTGAAGGTACTCGCTCACATCGATGTTTTCTTCGTCGGTGACGTTGGGTAACATGGCATCGAGCGTCGTTGCCGAGCTCCTTCCGTAGACCAATTTGTATGGAGATATCTGCGTCGTCTCCTGCACAACCGTGTTGTATGCGAAGGTCACATACGGAAGAATGGCGTCCCACGTCTTGTGTTCGACATCGACTTACATTGACAGCATGTCGGCGATCGTCTTGTTAAGCCGCTCGGTGAGGCCGTTGGTCTGTGGGTGGTACGCTGTCGTCCGGCGGTGGTTTGTTTGACTGTTTGCCAAGATCGCTTGAGTTAAGTCGGCAGTGAATGCCGTTCCTCTGTCGGTGATAAGGACCTCCGGGGTGCCGTGACGTAGGACGATATTTTCGACAAAGAACTTAGCTACGTCGGACGCACTGGCTTTTGGCAGGGCTTTTGTCTCGGCGTAGCGGGTGAGGTAGTCGGTAGCTACCACGATCCACTTGTTTCCGAAAGCCGACGTCGGGAACGGCCCCAGTAGGGCCATACCAATCTGCTGGAAAGGTGGGCAAGGTGGATCTATTGGCTGCAGAAGTCCCGCTGGCCTTGTCGGCGGTGTCTTGCGTCGCTGACAGTCCCGGCATGTCCTCACATAACGAGTGACGTCGGTGGTAAGACGTGGCCAGTAGTACCTTTCTTGTACCCTAGCGAGCGTGCGAGAAACACCGAGGTGCCCTGCCGTCGGATCGTCGTGCAGGGCCTGCAGGAGTTCTGGTCGCAGAGCTGAAGGCACCACAAGGAGGTACTTAGCTCGAAGCGGTGAAAAGTTTTTCTTTTGTAGAAGACCGTTTCGTAGAAAGAACGACGCAAGTGCGCGCTTGAATACCTTCGGGACTTCGGTGGTCCTGCCTTCGAGGTATTCTATTAGGGCCTTATGTTCGGGATCGGCGCGCTGTCGTTCAGCGAAGTCGTCGGTAGTTATCGTTCCCAAGAAGTAGTCGTCCTCCGGGTCGTCGGGTAGTGGTTGGTCGACAGGCGCACGAGAGAGACAGTCGGCGTCGGAGTGTTTTTTGCCAGACTTGTAAATGACAGTAATGTCATATTCTTGAAGTCTCAGGCTCCATCGTGCGAGGCGACCTAAAGGGTCCTTCAAGGTGGCTAGCCAACACAAGGCGTGGTGGTCGCTCACAACTTTGAAGGGCCTGCCGTAGAGGTAGGGGCGAAATTTCGACGTAGCCCAGATGATGGCGAGGCACTCCTTTTCTGTTGTGGAATAATTTGCTTCTGCTTTGGATAGCGATCGGCTGGCGTAACTAATACCCTTTTCAAGTCCGTCAGCCCTCTGCACAAGAACGGCGCCAAGACCTACGCTGCTTGCGTCAGTATGTATTTCTGTCTCGGCGAATTAGTCGAAATGGGCAAGTAACGGAGGCGTCTGGAGGCGATATTTAAGCTCCTGAAAAGCGTGTTTCTGTGGCGTTTCCCACTTGAACTCCACGTCGGCCTTGGTAAGGTTTGTGAGAGGATCGGCGATGCGGGCGAAGTTTTTCACGAACCACCTATAATAGGCGCACAGGCCCAGAAATCGGCGCACGGCCTTCTTGTCAGTGGGCGGCGGGAAGTCGGCGATGGCGGCTGTTTTCCGTGGATCGGGACGAACTCCAGACTTGCTGATAACGTGCCCCAGAAACAAAAGCTCCTCATACGCAAATCTGCACTTTTGTGGCTTCAGTGTGAGTCCGGACGTCTTGATGGCTTGAAGTACAGCTTCAAGGCACCGAAGATGCTCGTCGAAACTCGATGAAAACACGACGACGTCGTCCAAGTACACAAGGCAAGTCTGCCACTTCAATCCTGCCAGTACTGTATCCATAACGCGTTGAAAAGTTGCAGGCGCTGAGCAAAGGCCGAAGGGCATCACCTTAAACTCGAAGAGGCCGTCCGGTATTATAAACGCCGTCTTCTCTCGGTCTCCTTCGTCGACTTCGATTTGCCAATAGCCAGTCTTGAGGTCCATTGACGAGAAGTACTTGGCGTTATGGAGCCGATCAAGTGCGTCGTCTATTCGTGGAAGACGATACACGTCTTTACTTGTGATTTTGTTCAGGCGGCGATAATCGACGCAGAAACGTAGGGTCCCATCCTTTTTCTTCACTAACACCACGGGGGATGCCCATGAACTCTTGGATGGCTGGATAATGTCATCTCGCAGCATTTCATCAACTTGCCTCTTCATGGCCTCACGTTCTCGCGTCCAAACCCTGTTCGGACTCTGACGGAGTTGTCTGGCATTTTCTTCGGTTATGATGCGATGTTTCGTGATTGGGGTCTGCCGAATTTTCGATGACGACGAAAAGCAATCTTTGTATTGCAGGAGCAGGGCCTTGAGCTGTTCTTGCTTATCGTTTGGAAGTCTGCGACTGACGTCGAAAGCTATGGGAAGGGCTTGGTTCCTCTGAGCAGGCTCCGCAGAATTGGCGAGGGCAAAAGCACTGGTGGCTTCGACAATTTCTTCGATGTATGCGACCGTTGTTCCCTTGTTCACATGTTTGTACTCATTGCTGAAATTCGTGAGCATAACCGTTGCTTTGCTCCCCGCATCTCTGCAATTCCTCTTGCGACGCAAATATTTCGGGTGATTAACAGATGCTGACTGCCTTCAACGACGCCTTCCAAGTAAGGTGATTTATGAGCGCCGACTGAAATAATGACGCTTGAGCGAGGCGGAATTGTGACTTGTCTTCCAGCACATTCAAGGCATGGTGTCCTGACGGCGTGCGTGGCGGTAGTGCTTCTTCTGTGGATAACGTTATCGACCTTGTTTTTAGGTTGATGACAGCACCATGGAGGCATAAGAAGTCTATGCCAAGGATGACATCTCTCGAGCAACGCTGTAGGACTACGAAGTCTGTAGGATAAATACGGCTGTTAATGGTGACTCTCGCTGTGCAGATTCCTGCAGGCGTTACGAGATGACCTCCGGCTGTGCGGATTTCAGGGCCTTTCCAAGCTGTCTTAACTTTCTTTAACTTTGCGGCGAACGACCCACTGATGACAGAATAGTCGGCTCCAGTATCGACGAGAGCAGTCACACTCTGGCCGTCGATAAGTACGTCGAGGTCGCTAGTTCGCCGTCTCGCATTACAGTTAGGGCGTGGCGTCGGGTCACGGCTGCGTCGGCTTGTTCCGCTGCTTCCATGTTGCGTCGTCCGGCCACCTTCGGTAATTGAGCTTTTGCCTTCAGGGCTTTGCCTGGTTGGTGTTGTGTTCAAAAAGCTCCGTCGCGGTGGCGTCGTCGTCGTCGGATCTTCGGTAGTTCGTCGCACAGCAACCGCACCTCCATCGGTTGTTGCCCTTAGTTTCCCGGATACGGGCTAGGAGACCGGCCCCGCGTTGGGCCAGAGTACTGCCGGAGGTGCGGTGACATGCGGCGGCTGGGCGACGGCGAACGGGAAGGACTTCGTGGTGTCCATTGAGTTCCTGCCAGGTAGTCGGCGATGTCACGTGGCCGATCTCCTGGCTGCGGACGCGGTGCATTTACGGCGACGCCACGCAGTCCCATCTGTCTGTACTGGCAACGGCGGTATGCGTGCCCGGCCTCGCCGCAGTGGTAGCAGAGCGGTCGGTTGTCAGGTGCACGCCAAACGTCCGTTTTCCTCGGTGCACTGCGCTGGCCCGCTGGAGAACGGTAGGACGTCAGTGGGGGTGGTGGTGGCGGTGGCATCTGGCGACGGAAGTGCGACGGGGCGGCGTTTCGGCGTGGACGGGGAGGAGCGTTGTGGCGCACTGCAGCGGCGTAGCTCATAGTTTCTGGCTCGGGCGGCGGTGTTTGGGGAATTCGAAGCGATTGCCGGACTTCTCGCACAATGTCGGCGATCGAATCCACTTGAGGCTAGGCAACAGTGTTCGCAGCTCTTCCCGCACGATCGCTCGGATCGTTTCACGCAGGTCGTCGGAGTCACTGGCTTGAGCAGCAGCGCATTCTGGAGTCAGGCGACGATTATACTGTCTTGTGCGCATGTCCAGCGTTTTTTCAATTGTGGGCGCCTCGGATATAAATTCTTGGACGGTGTTCGGTGGATTCCTCATTAGTCCCGCGAAAAGCTCCTGTTTGACCCCTCGCATGAGGAAACGAACTTTCTTTTCCTCAGGCATGTCTGGGTCAGCGTGACGGAATAGGCGGGTCATCTCCTCTGTGAAAATTCCAACCTTTTCGTTTGGTAGCTGAATCCGGGTCTCGAGTAGAGCAGCGGCCCTCTCTTTGCGAGCGACGCTCGCGAACGTTTGCAGAAATGCGCCGCAGAAGACATCCCACGTTCGGAGCGTGGACTCCCGATTCTCTAGCCAGGTCCTTGCGGTGTCTTTTAGGTAAAAGTACACACGACGGAGCTTTTCTTCGTTGTCCCAGTGGTTGAGGGCGGCCACACGGTCGTATGTTTATAGCCAGGTTTCCGAGTCTTCAAACGATGAGCCATGGAACGTTGGTGGTTCCCTGGGTTGATGAATGACGATCGCGGGCTGGGACGCTCCGGTTGTCATTGTCACTGCAGTCGAGGTCATGGTCTTGGTCTTCCGCGCCTTGTTTTGTAGAAGGCCGTACTCCGGTGGGTGACCTTGCTGTCGGCGGCTTGTTCGCTGCTCTTGGTTGGCGTTGGTGTTTTCTCCGCGACGGGGGCTGGGTTCACGGCTTGACGGGGGCGTCCGGTACATGAACGAAGCAGCACCTCCACTAGATGTCACGGGGTCGTGACGTGGCCGAAGACAGGAAGCTTCGTGTTGGGATTTAACTGTTTATTTGGGCGAACCTGTGCCCGGTAAAGGAAAAGTCTAATTACAGCAGCAGTCTTGCACAGATAGCAGTCTCGGACGGATAGCGGCGAACCCAGCGTCGGCCTTCGATCAACAACTGACAAGCGGCGAAGCGCGTCGGCATTTATACCCTTGCCGTCGAATGTTCTAGCGTTATCGCTGGCGGTGGAGTAGGTTCCAGAACAATCTGTACCGTTCGCACAGTGGGCGTGAACTTAACGAAATGATCTACTACAGTCCGGAACCTTCTCGAAACCTGCAGGTGCGGTTTGCGCCGAGAATCGTGTGGTGTTTCAGAACGATAACAAAAACTTGGGAAATGGAACGTGGCAATAGCATGCTTGTCATGTAAATTTAAACTACATGATACGCTCATAGCACGCTCGCGGCTATTTTGCTAGCTGCACATATACCAAATCTGGGGCCACCCCGTCGCGGTGGTCTAGTGGCTAAGGTACTCGGCTGCTGACCCGCAGGTCGCAGAATTAAATCCCAGCTGTGGCGGCTGCATTTCTAATGAAGGCGGAAATGCTATAGGCCCATGTGCTCAGATTTGGGTGCACGGTAAAGAACCTCAGGTGGTTGACATTTCCGGAGACCTCCACTATGGCATCTCTCATAATCATATGCTGGTTTTGGGACGTTAAACCTCAGATATCAAAAAATTACCAAATTTGGTATTGCTAAATTTGCCAATTAGCAAATTGGGTACGTGAATAAATGAAGAAAGTAAATAACACGTCCAAACATAATGATCATGACTTACACTCCAAAGCAAAAGGGTGTTAAAAGGGTGTGTGGTTCGTCCTTTTGGGCACTAATGAGGCTGTCACAACCATTACTCTCTTTGAGGACTAACGGGACCAGGTATAGCAGTTTGTGTCACAGATGAACTCAAGAGACTAACATTTAGTCCTCACATTTATATCTAAGTGATTAACAGTTATTCCAACAATTCACTTCAAAGGACTAACAATCATTCCTCATATTTACATCTTATCGAGCAACTGTTAATCCGCACATTAACACTTTACTGGGCAACCGTTTGTCCTCACAGTTGCACCTTGCCGGACGAACTGTTCATCTACTCAAATACTCCAATCGCATGAGCTTTTTGTCACCAGTTCAAACATTATTTTTTGTTTATTTTCCACCAGGCCTAATGCTTTTTTCACCTGTTTCTCTACGCAGTGAGCAACAAGTTGTGCAGAAAAAACACGCGAAATAGTAGTTAGCCGCCTATGTGTATCTGCTTTCGCAGTCATGGCAACAACGAAAGAAGGAAGTCAGACATCAAAATCTCTTACCTTTCTACACATACATGAAGATTCTGCTTTCTTTTAAGTGAATCCATGGTCAAGTGTACAAGCCCAGTCTCGTTGTCACGTCTTGATCCATCCTTGTGGGGCTCCTCCGACGGAAGCGATAGATGACAGGCATTGCAGACGCTAGCGCACGCAGCCTTCCGCTTGTTGTGTTCTCGCGGCTGCACGTACAATAAGATTGTAAGAATAGACACACATGACAGAAGATGAAGATGCACGCATATGGAAAGTACGTGCACGTTAATATATAACATTCATGTAAAATATGAAAAAAACTTTACTTCACATCTCACACAGTCCTTCGGAAGCTGCTCTGACGAAAGAGATGGATTACAGGCATCGCATACGCCAGCGCCTACTGTCTTTAGCACGGTGTGTGCCCACGGATGCACAATAGGTATGTAAAACAGTGAGTCACACGTGACAAAGGATGAATACAAATGCATATGAGAATAACGTGCACGGTGAAATGAAAACATACGTGAGGTATGACATACATGCTAATTTCACCGTGATGTCACTCATCATCAAAGACTCATTTCGATCCCCGTAGTGCAACAGCTTAGGAGCAGCGCCCTCAGCCATAACTCCATGACACACCGTGCCGCTAACAAGTCGGTGAGTTCTAAGCGAGCGACGTCGTTCAGCTCGAGAAAGTGAACGCGAGACCAAACACGGTGCTGCACGCGGAGTGTCTGCCGCCAGTGAACGTCGAACAAGAGAGCGAGCGCACGCTTGGCCGCCACCACGAACAGCGCCGAGCTGGTTTGGAGCTAGCGCTGAAGAAATCGACCGTAATGCGGCCGTTTTTCACAAACTCGAGCGAGTGCAGTGCGCAAATGCGAGTCCGCCACCACTACCAAGGGACGGCGCCGAGCTGCTTGCAACCAACTGACGGGAAAGCCAACTGTAATAGCGACCAATTTTCGTTTAGTTTTGACGCTAGCGAAAGCCTCGCCAGCCCGTTCTTGTGCCCTTACAGCGCGCGACATACTACAACTAAGCTCTTTTCGAGAACCCGCAACCTGTTTTCCATGACGCCCAACATAGCGACGAGGTCTCAGCCCAATATAGTCAGCCTGGAGCTCATCTCGGCGGCAAAGACAGGCGAGCACTCGATGAGCGAGCTTGCGGGAGGCCGATGACTATGGCGGCCAAATTCCAGGCGGTCGCAAAGCACAGGTGAACTGCAGACGCCAAAGCTTACCTTCGCGATGCATTTCGTGCATGCAATATACAACACGACCGAGCCAGTTGCTGGCAAGCGCGATCCGTATTGCACACATGACAGGTAGAGTGGAATAAGAAATGATAACCTACTTGCTTAAGAATCCAGCACTCATTTCTGCCCGGAGTGGGACTGAAGTTTATGTCCGAAAGGCCTGCCGTCTTCTCGGCCGCCATGTTGGCCTTCTCAACTGTTGCTGTCGCGTGTTAGTCATGACAATCTTGAAGCCAGATATTTACAGCGTGGCGTGGTGACGTGTCGAGACTTGCTCCAGGCTTCATGGGTACAGCGAAACGCAAAAGCAGCAGTCCACGCTCATCCAAGCATACACACAAACACAACGTCGTAGTTCCTAAATCGTCGAATCCAGGCGGCCGTGGTCGAGCAATCCGAGCACGATGCAACCCGACAGCTCGCCACAAAATACGGGAAAAGAGTGAGCCAGCAGAGGAGGAGAAGGACGGGTAGTCAGCTTAGAAGCGCTTTTCGCGCTGCCTGCAGTCCCCGGGCGGTTCATCCTTTTGGAGCGTGTTGGGAGACTAAGTGATTTTGCGCGGCACGCTTACCTTGTGGTTGCTCCTCAACGGCCTATCCATTCATCGCGCGCCCCTATCGGTCTCCGTTATTCCTTTTTCGGTAAATTTTGCATTAGAGTGTATAAGTCATGCTGAACCAAATTTATCTCCGCCTTGTAACATTGTGCTGATTTTAAAATGACATATATCAACCTTCCCCATTCATGCTTCGCATACCATCGATTTCCAGTGTACGTGGGATCTGCCAAATTTTTTGAAATAATTTGTTTTTTTAATGTGCATTCGCACAATTTTATTTATATATTTATTTATTTATGGTGAATCGGCAGCTCTGTTTTAACCCTGTGAAGCCATTTTGCGCAGAATACTGGGACGCTGCCGCTCCAGCGTCCCAGTGCTAGTACTGGAAGGCGCTCGTACCAGCGCTACATGGGCTCATAATCAGACAAGGCACTGAATGCTGGTAGCCAGTGGCACTGGTTTTTGCAAGAGGGGCAGCGTTTCTCTGTCACAACAAATTAACCTCTCGAAGCTTCCGACTGCAGTTGTATTTAACCACAAGAATCTGCATCGCCAAGGTATTACATATTAACTTTGTGCTTCGGCACCGCAAAATGTTGAGGAAAAGAACGAGCCGCCGGCCCAGGGCGAAGCCCAACTGTCCACTTCTCCTTCATTCCGAATAAATTGCTTCATTTTAATGATGATAGTGGCGCTCTTTATCGTTCACACAATATTAAACATCCTCCACGCTCCCACATTGGCGCCTGACGACAAAGAGAACTCAACGCTCACATGAGTTTCGAGTACAAATTGTTCGCCAGTGTTATAAGAATTCCACGTCAGTTCTAGTAGAGTGTCATCCAAGTCTCATCGTGTGATTCATCTTCCAGTTGTGTCTTAGGCGTTTGTGCCACTTCCGTGCTATTGAATGCGTTGATATCAATGCACCTGTGTTCTCGCTCAGCAGGTTACCTTGACATGATAGCTCGCAGATAAGAATCTTCCAGAAGGATCTTGTGAAACTATCTCTTAGGAACCTTTTCTTTGCTTTCTCTTGCTTGTGGCATTTATCTTGTAAGCGTCGGCTTTCTGGCTTCGCCTTCGTCTGGTCCGTCTCTATCACCGCTGTGACTCTGTGTGGGCATTTCGCAGATTTGCTGAAATAATATGGGCCATGCACACTTCTTTAAATATTGGCTTCAGCAACTTTCTCGAAGAGCCGAAGCTTTCAGCAATGCAAGAGGCTTGCTTTTGTGTCGTCATGGCCCTTCCTTTTTTCTTCTTTATCTTTTCCCTCTGGGAGCGGGCCTTCTTTTTCTTCCGTCTGGCACTTGAACACAGGCTGATGAGGGCTGTGTAACATCTGATTCAGCCAGTTTTCGCATGGATGCATCATTGATATCACGTGAATGACCTTCTGGATCCACAAGGTCTACTTTGTTCTCAATCATAGGAATGGTTTCTACCTCGAACACTGCAGTTGTTGTAGACTTCTTGTCAATAGCTTGATGGGTGCAGCACGCTGATCAGATGTCTGACAGCATGGAAGAGGCCTTCGCTGTAGGTGAAGTTCTAGTTTCTGTGCTGCCATTTTGTCCCTCTTTTTGTCTTGTGGTACATTCATTCAAGTTGTGTGGGACAAGATGGCCGTTGAACACGTAATTGTTAGATTGTGGTTACATTGTCGGAGGAAGTACTCTCTTCTAGCCCTCCATTCTCATACGTTGTATTAGGTCTAGGTGCATCTGCCGAGCCTTTAATGTATCTGCAATCTTATATTCTTCTCTGACCCTTGCTTGAATATTCTTGTTCTTGTAAGCGTCATCTACCTCCATCTCTGCTTCCAAGTGGTTGAGGTCAACTTTGTTTTCAATCTTCTCATCAATTTTTCTGAGAGGCCCGTACTGTTCAGTCATAATTCAGTGCAACTTCTTCAACTCACATATTGATGGGTGGTCCATATGCCAAAGGTGTTTGATATTTGCGATGACCTACGTGACGGCCTTGCATGCTTGACTCCGGTCATTGACCGGACTTGAATCCGGTCGATTGTCGGAAACAGGAAAGACCACTCGCCAGCGGTGGCAGATGGCGAAGTCGGAGTCAACAAGACATCTATGGCAGAAGGTTGATTGATTGATATGTGGGGTTTAACGTCCCAAAACCACTATATGATTATGAGAGACGCCGTGTGTGGCAGAAGGTTCACACAACGAATATCTGTCACTTGTCGTACTGTCGTTCTTCATGATCTTGTGAATATCAGGCTGTCGTAGTGACGGGCGAGTCAGAACTGAGCTTAAGATGTGAGCGCTCCGTCTCATGAGCCTCTAGACGACGCCTGCACTTAAGAAGCGGCACTGTCAAGATGTCAAGATGTACGTAATTGATCTATGAACTGCCTTGACTTGTGAATGTTCAGCCATCATCGTGAAGGGCGTGTCTGAATGGTGCTGAAGTAGACGTGAGGGCCCCCGTCTCGTGAACCTCCAAATGATGCCTGAACTCACGTCGGTTCATGGGTGATCTTCGTGGTCTTTGTCCCAACTAAAGCCGTGCTCCCAGGTCCCAGCAGTGGTTAGGCCTCACACATCAACATTATCCATGGCATCTCCACAAAAGTCTTCGAGGCTATGAATGTGGTCGAAGTTTGTGAAGTCCGCTCCGTCTCACCTCCGAAGGTCCGTCCTCCGGGGTTTCGGCACCAATATGTGGAGGAAAGGAGCGAGCAGCCGTGCCCATGGTGAATCGCACCCGTCCACCTCTTCGTTATTCCGAATTCACTGCTCTCCTCTTATTCATGATAGTGGCACTCTTTATCGTTCATGTAATTTTTATACATGGTGTGACTGTATTATACTTCATAAAAAGACATATGCGGGAGACTTTACGGTGACAGGCGAGTGACGGAAGCTCTAAAAAGGCTTTCATTGAAGCGATACGTGCAGTGTGACTTTAGCTGTCATGCTTAAAACGGACAGAATCTTTAGAAACTAGCTCAAGAACAGACGTTACTACACTGGTGGGCGGGTCCCAAACGGATGCGGCATACTCTTTACTTTGTATTAAAGTTTTTTAAAGAGGGTTTTTCAAGGGACAGGGGCGGAAGAAAAGTTGCGTCGGAGATAACTTAACGAATGGTTAGCATTACGAATGATTTTGTTAGTGTGAACAGACCAGGTGATAGTGGCAGTTGTGTGAACACTTAGGTAGCGATAGAATGTTACAAGTTCACGAGTGGAGTTCTCAAGCAGATAAGCAGCGGAGAAAAAAGATGCGTGATAAAATCGTTAGATTTACATTTAGTAAAGTTTAGTTTCATTAGCCAGGTTTCACACCTGTTAGATATAGAGCTAAGGTCACTATTAAGTAGCGTTAAGTCGCTTAGGTCAGACATTTCTCAAAATATTGCACAATCATCAGCAAATAAATGAATGTTAGATGTAATAAATTCAGGCAAATGATTAATATAAATACTTGAAGTCTTGAATTTTTGATCGCAAACCACGAGCATTACACTGAAAAAGAGTACATGCACGTTTGTGCTTATTGATGGACACCGCCGATGAGGGCATTGATAGCGAATCCATGGTTGCTACTCAGAAGAGTCACGGCATTGCGCAACGAAAGAAGTCGGGACTAGTGGTTTAAAAGCCAGGACTGCCTGTACCTCTGGGGTGCTTTTTCACAATGAGTTGGCACGGAGTAGACCCCTAATTACCGCGAACATCATGGGAATCAGCATATTTGATAGGTCATGGATGATGCTGCTGTAGCGACGTGACGGCGTCCGACGTAGACGAGCCGTTGTCGTTGGATTAATGAGCAGACAAAAACATCAGTTGAAAACGTAAGTGAGCTGCCGAAGTAGAGCAGCGGCCGTGGAGTTCAGCCAGCTTGAAGCATACGAACAATCTTAGGCTCCGCCCGCCACGAGATACCGGCGCCCGTCATCTTTTTACCTAGCCGACTGGCCGCCACTAGCGTTGTTACGCTACACTACCTTAAAACATATTTTCTTGGCTCTTCCTGTTCTGCTGTGACCTCGGAGACAGGTATTGTTGGCTCGCCTCTTGATAGTTCGAGGATGATTCTTGGCTCGCTGTAGTTGTTGGCTTTTTCTTGTTCGCTTTCACTACTGATGCGAAGAGCTTTTTCGAAGCCATGTGTCTGCGATGTACATTGGCTTGCTCTTTTTCATTTGCGTCTATGAATATCACATCCGGATTCCGTGGTGCTTTTCGTCAATTTCTAGTTCTTCTCTGCTATTGTTTCTTATCCCATGCTCGAGTAGCAGCTTTATTTTTGGCCATCCGCCATATAATGTAGCGTGCTCAGCCCCCCAGTTAGCACGCCGAGGCTGAGAGCAGGACGTGCACTCCTTGTGCGTAAGTGCGCCAGCACATATCTTGCAACGGATGAGGCCTTTGCAATATTTTGCTATATGTCCATGTCTTTGACATCTGAAACACTGAGTGGCGGGTCCAACATACTCCATTACAGGATAACTGCAAAATCAAAACGACGAATTTTTACTGTCTGCTCGACGGTCGTTGCTTCGGAGACAAATCCTTGAATGAATTTGGGTATGGTTTTTATCAGCCCCACGAAGAGCTCCTGTCCGACTCCGACTCAATAAAGCGACCTTTCTTGTCCTCGGTCACGTCAGGGTCAGCGTGACGTAACGCTCAGTTCTTCTCATATGTTGATTGCACCAAGTTTTTGTTTGTGCTTGGCGGTCACAATGTCCCAAGCAACGCTTCGGCTATTTCTATGTGGACAACACTCCTCAATGTTGCGAGTAACGTGGTGCGGAAAACTTCCCACGCTGCAAGGGTCGGCGCTTGCTTCTTGAACCAAGTGTGAGAAGGGTCTTCCAATGTTAAGTACCTACGCCGTACCTTGTCTTTCCTGCTACAGTTATTGAAAGCGGCAACGTGGTCGTGAGCTTAGGGCCAGCTCTCCGGATGTTCGAATGAAGATCCATGAAACGCTCACGGGTCTTTGGGTTTCATAGGAGAACTATCGCTCCAAATGGCACAGTGGCCGTCATTGTTGGCGCCGTCGTCGTCATTAAGGCCGTTGACGTTATGGTCTTCTCAAATAAAAGCCCGTACTCAGGTAAAAGACCTCGTTGCATTTGGCAGGCTCGTTGGTCCGGATGACGTCTTCTTCATGGCTGGAGCTGCGTTCACGACTTAATAGGGATGTCCGGAACAACAACGCTGGGCAGCTCACCGGATGTCACGTGGTCGTAACGTTGATAAAGGCGAGAGTTGGTATGTCCACGATAAGAGTGCCTATTTGTCCAAACTTGTGCTGTTAAGTGCTTGCGCGCAGGTATCGCGTCTTATGTGTGCTCGATCGAGTCACGAGGCTGTGACGTAGGCGGGCCTTGAAATACGAGTAGAAACAAACGTCGGGGGCTTTTCGATCGGTGGCTTCCGTGAACTCAAGATCCACGGTGTGATTCTTGATAGGCGAGGGGCGTTGGTCGCTAGGTTACTGCAGGCAGCACCAACATGACACTTGTTAGTAAACGAATATACACTAGGACTAATAGCAGTGAAATTAGCGTCAGCCTTCGATCAACTGACAAACGGAGACTCACGTCGGCATTCTTACTTACAGGCACAGCCGAATATTCTAGCGCAATGTAACTTCTTGACGAAACTATTGTGTTCGCGTTGTGGGCGTACTCACACCGGTAGGTTTCAAGATTATCTCAATATTTCTTAGTAATTTTATGAGGTTTGGCCTGAGCATTGAAAACAGTCTTGGTAGTCGAATACCGAATACGCGAAAAGTGAAATGTGCATGGCAGTATTGAAACATGGAACAGTCGTGAGAAGAAGTGTACAGACCACGGGTCATGCGGTCTGTGCTCTTTTGTACAATGTGTACCTGTACACTGTTCACCTTCGTGAACAAAAAACTTCCCTGAATTGGGTCCCATACTAGCACTTATCGACGCACTACAAGAATAGCCCTTTTCTATAGAAACCTATAGACACACGAATAATTGACAGACACAAGAAGCGAACGATGAGAAAAATGATGGAAGCATAAGGAATTACGAAAGAAGGTGACAAGTGCGTCAGTCAAGCGTCTGTTGTACTAACAGGTGCGGCACTCGCTTTTTTTGACGTAACATACCACGATGAATTTTATGTTAGAGTTTTCTTTTTTTGCTTTATGAGGGATTAGAACGTGTTTTTAGTGGTTGTGTGCTATCAATTATAAAAGTGTTTTTTGTATATCACGTTGTTGATAAGTGCGGGGGTGGTTTGAGATGACATACATGGGTCTATGCATATATAAATGTTCATTGTGAAATGAAACAAACATTTCCAATTGCTAGTCAGCGCTGTTACTTTGTCTTTTGTACGTGTTTGTACTTTTCGGCCCTTGTTTCATTATGAGCGTCAACATTACCGGTCTTCAGCATCGCGGAAAGCCCCCTGTGTGTCTGCATATAAATAAGCATTGTGGTTGGTTAGCTTTGTGCCTTCTTTAATGATTTTATCAAAGCCCCGACCACGTGCAATATTAGGTCGAGACCCACAGATGCCTCTGAAAACTCGACCTCTGACAATCAACGTGACCGTTAATACGAACGCCATATACTATCACGGAATCAAAACTGATGGCTTCGTGACATCTATACGTTGTTAGAGATGGCTAATATTTTGACGTCTGCGCGATTTGACTATGTTGTGACGTAACATGGTTTTAGCCCCGCCGTGGTGGCCTACTGGCTAAGGTACTCGGCTGCTGACTCGCAGGTCGCGGGTTCAATTCCCGACTGCGGCGGCTGCATTTCCGATGGAGGCGGAAATGTTGTAGGCCCATGTGCTCAGATTTGGGTGCACGTCAAAGAATCCCAGGTGGTCGAAATTTCCGGAGCCCTCCACTACGGCGTCTCTCATAATCATATAGTGGTTTTGGGACGTTAAACCCCACATATCAATCAATAAGTAGCATGGTTCTACACTATACGTCATCGCAGAACACTGTCTTCGGGCGCTGCTTAAGCTGTGTACAATAAATTGGAATGGATGAATGGTCGTTTTCTAAGTTTATCAAATAGTGGAAGCGAACCGTTTTTTCATACTATCGAAATAAATACCTTCCAACTGTGAATATTAAAAATAACGAATTGGCTTCATAATATAAAATTCCACTGAACGAAGACAAGAAAAGTGTATTTAAAGTCTTCACGAGTGGCCTTCAAAACGGAAAGGGTTTGGAGGCAAATGAGGCAATGTCTCAGTAAATAAGCTAACGCACTAAAATTACGTCATGCCGACCAGATTATTCTAGAACCTACGCGGCCGCTTCCGATAGCGCTGGAATATTCGACGGCACACTTCATCGCTTGCTCACTGATTGACACCGCGTTCGGCGCTCTCAGTTCAGTTGGTATAAGTGCCAACCAGCGCTACTTGCAATCAGGCATGCAACCACTTCTGCGACAACTATGACAAACCATGTGCTAAGCCTACACGGATCCCTTAGTAAAGATCCGGAGACCCAGCTGGAGAGCAACAAAAAAGTGGCCTCCCTCAGCTTTACTCATACACGGACGAGAATCTGCACTGCGTCTACTTCTATATGGAATACGCAGCAAAGACATGGTTTGATAATCAGGACCCTGCCTTTTACTTCAAACTTTGGATACCTTCCGCTACACATTCCCGGACACGTTCAGGTGCATCGCCCGCAAGAAAAGGGCGACGACGCTGCAAGAGACGACAGTAAAACTCCCACATGAAAATGGGACCTTGTTCGCTGAATAAATTGTTCACGGATAAGGTCCCAATATTCGCGAAGAAATCCAGCAATCAATCTGCGCCCTTGAATATCCACAGCTGCAAGCCTGAGCTATGCTGCTGCAGCTTGACACTACGCTCCTTCAGCACAGCCACGTTGAGGCCACACCATTGCAGTTCTGCCGCCAGACACCGCCACGACTACCGCCACACTGTACACCCACCGGCCAGCGCAACGATACGGAGAAAATTGACGCGAGGCTTACCCACGACCCCCGACCTCCATGCTACCACTGCATAGACGCAGGCCACACTTAACGCCGCTGTACATACTGCCAGATGGAACTGCACAATTTTGCTGTCGACGCGCCGGCTTCACTTCGAGGTGAAAAGCAGCGCTACATAGCTCTCTCGCGGAAGCGCAGTGAACAGCCCGAGTATCATCTCTTTCCTGAACACCTCCCGAGCAGCTAGTAAAAGTAAATTAGTGCTAAAATTTGGCAGACCCCACGAACAGAGGGAATTGATAATATGCAAAGCACTAATGAGAAAGGTTGATATTTCAGTTTAAAATCAGCAAAAGTTACGGGGTCGAGGTAAATGATGTCGTACATGACTTTCGTGTCATGATTATCATGTTTAAATGTGTCGTTTACCTTCACCATCTATTAACGTAACGTGATACCAAATTTAGTAAACGTGGAGCTAGCGAAATGACCGTGACCACGCTGTGAGCATGGAATGTTATATGTTCTTACATGATACGCGTGTCAGGATGATCATCTTTGCACCAGTCATATACTTTCGTCACGCATTGACGTAACGTAACACCAAAATGGTATATGTGGATCTAGCAAAGTGACCGCGGGTGCATCATGAAGGGCCCAATATTCTCCTATGCAGCCTTCACGCGCGCGCACGCTGTGCATAGCGACGCTACGTAAGCAAAACGCGAGCACTATATAGTGTGACGCCAGGCGCGACCGGCGCGGCCCGACGGCGACCCGTGCGAATTGAGACATCCTGCATTTCGCGCCGATGAGTTAACCAGATAACACTGCGTCTCCCTCTTTTCGTGACAGAAGGACGCCGGACACACTGAAACGCGCATGCGTGAAAGAAACGGAGCGCGGCGCGTGTTTGCGAATGTAAGTCAGGACAGGCGCCTGGCGTCGCAGCGCCAGCGTGACGCGTCGACATGAACGCTTGCGAGCACGCGCACCGCGTCACGTCTAAATGTATTGGCGCCTTGACTGTGGAAAGTAGTCATGTCCTCACATCATACACATCTCATGAATATCATGCTTGCACCAGTCACAAACTTTCTTCATCCATTAACGTCACGTAATACCCAATTTGGCATGTGTGAAGATAGCGAAACGGCCGCGAGAGCATCATGAGTGTGGCATGTAGTCATGTTGCTACATGACACACATGCCATAATTATCATGTTTGGATGTGTCATTTACCTATGACGTCCGTTCGCTTCGCGTAATACCGAGTTTAGAACATGTGAAGCTAACGAAACGGCCGCGAGCGCATCATGAGGGTAGCATGTAGTCATGGTGTTACATGACACGCATCTGATGTTTATTATGTTTGCAGCAGTATCATACCTTCGTCATCCTTTGACGTCCCATAATACCAAATTCGCTATAAGTTAAGCAAATGAAACGGCCATCAGTGCATCGTTAGCGTAGCATGTAGTCATGTTGTTACATCACACGCGTCTCATGATTATCATGTTTGCACGGTCATATACCTTCGTCATCCATTCACGTACCGTAATACCAAGTTTGGTATATGTTACACTAGCGAAACAGCCATGAGCGCATCATGCGATTAGCGTGTAGTCATGTTGTTACATAACACAAATGTCATAATTTTGATGTTATGACTAGTCAAATATGTTCTATATACACTCTTGTTATGTCATAGCAAGTTTGGTATGGATATTATTATCGAAACGCCCAGGAGAGCTAAAAGTCGTAAGCGGGTAGATAGATAGATAGATAGATAGATAGATAGATAGATAGATAGATAGATATGATTGATATGTGGGTTTTAACGTCCCAAAACCACCATATGATTATGAAAGACGCCTTAGTGGAGGGCTCAGGGAATTTTGACCACCTGGGGTTTTTTAACGAGCGCCCAAATCTGAGCACACGGGCCTACAACAATTCCGCCTCTATCGGAAATGCAGCCGCTGCAGCCGGGATTCGATCCCGCGACCTGCGTGTCAGCAGCCGAGTAGCTTAGCCACTAGACCACCGTGGTGGGGCAGATAGATAGATAGATAGATAGATAGATAGATAGATAGATAGATAGATAGATAGATAGATAGATAGATAGATTCACTAAGAGTCGCCAAAGTTCGCATTTAAAAAGTGGTCATAGCATAAACACCTGAGCAGTAAATTCTCCTCGCATGCATGGGTGCCACTAAGTTTGCTTAGATGCCAAAGGAAGACTGAAATTTACATTGGAAATTTTGTTTAGGTGAGCAATTACGATGCAATTACACGAAAATAATAACGGTTCAGCAACAAATGACCACCCACAATAAAGAATAGTAGAAGAGACAGATGTTTATTATGACAGAAAAGCTGAGAGGTCGACCTGAATTCATTTTCTGACCTCCTACTCAGCGTTAGGTGAGCAAAGGGGTAAGAGGCAAACCTTTTTTTCAGAATTGATAGAAGATTCCCTTAAATGTCCGTGTACGAACAACTGCCTCTATTAGAGTCTAATGTCGACACGCCCTGGAATTTCAGTTGTGTCAAATAATACGTCACAGCTTTTGTCCCTCTGAGAACTGCGCCCCACGTGGCCGTTAACGTCATTCCTCTCTGACATTAGGCCAGTTAAGCATACTTTTGTGCAAATATTTTAGGCGCTTACATGGCTCGTCACCAACAGTGTTCGTGATAAGCCATGTCAGCGCTTGAAACTTGCGCAAGAATACGCAAGAACACGTTGCTCAAGAATACAGCCTTTGTGTCAAATAGGAATGACGCTTATCTATCCTATAGAATGGGAGAAGAGTGAAAATAACAGCCTTCACAGAATGTACATTGTGCATCTACGGCCATCTATTAATAAATGCTTAACTAGTAGGTCATTGAATGCTTCCAACCTCTTACAGAAGGCTCCAGGTCACCATCATTAGGAACCGCATCAACAAAGGGAATATCATGTCTGGCAGATGCGTTGCGCGTACCTTTATTCACTGCAGAAGGACAAGAATGGGGCTATTGGAACTTCCTCGATAAAAATTGTAGCTTATGGCGCAGTAAGAACCTTGCAAATGTACTTGCAAGGTATCCCCAAGACAGTTCACAATGAGGTCTAAAAATACCACTCGTTCAGCTTTTACTGTGACAGTGCTGTGCTCTCTTCTCAGGCCTCTTTGAATGCGGAGCGTTTCAGGGTTCCGACGTGTCGTCAATCCATCCCATGTGGCGCGTTAACGTTCACAGTAACACCGGTGAGGCTAGTGTAGCTTCAGTGTGGTAAAGCACTCACTAAACATCATAACAAGGCTAAAAATATCACAGCATCTACACGGAGTGAATGATAATTGGTGAGGCGAAGCATTCGTCAGTTCGTCTGCGCTTCCGTCTGTCCATTCGTATTTGCTTTTGTCCGTCGATGCATCTTTCCATGCGTCCGTCTGTGTATCCGTTCATCTGTGTGTCTGTCATTGCGTCCATCCTTCCGTTTGTCGTCTATGCGCCCATCTGTTCGTTCATCTGTCTGTCAGTGCGTGTGTTCGTGCGGCCGTCCTTGGTATATCCTTCCATCCATCCATCCGCTCCTCTCCGTGTCTGTCCGTCTGTATGTCCATCCGTCCATCCGTCTATCCATGTATATGGTGAACACTCCGAGTTCGCCTATCTCGCATCTATTGATCATGTATTCATCAATTCAAGTACCACCAACAAGCTGCAGTGAAGTAAAGCACTCCCTAACCATCATAACTAGACTAAAACTCACAGCATTTGCACGGAGTGAATGGTAACTGGTGGGGCTAAGCGTTCGTCAGTCCGTCTGTACTTCAGTCTGTCCATTCGTTCTTGCTTCCGACCATGATATGCGACAAGCCTCCCGTGTACATATCACATTGAACTCAGTGTTTCTGTTTTCCGTATAAGGGGCTTTCAAAAGACGGGTCTTGCAGGGAATGCAGTCATAACTCTTCAGAAACCTAATTTCGAGCAACATAATCTGCCATATAATGTATTAGACGGTCATCGCTCTTCTGCTCTACCAACTCTTTTAGCTCTGCAAGAATAGTCTCAATTATGCGTCAACTGACATTAGGGTTCCTTTTTCGATCAGATGGGCTACTGTAGGAACCCTGGCTTCCTGACTAGGGGCATCTTGCGCACTCAGGCGAGAACTACTATTGCGCTAGCTCCGTTAACGTCAACTTTCCCTGAACGTATGGTTTTAGCAAGGTTATACCATTACAGGCAATTGATGGTAATTAGGATTTGCGTGGGTGTAGGTTGATTTCTGGGTGCTTTCACCCGTCCATGTGTGCGGCCGCCACGACAAGCGCGCGAAGCACCAGCGGCAGCCACGCCAGTCAGCCCACGCGACTACAGCACCGCCACCAACAACCGAGTCTCGTCCATACTCGCCGCCTTCCTCAATGTGTAGGCCGCACCGGCTGCTGATCCCACTATCCCCTTCTTGAACCCTGTAGTTGTAAGCCAAAAATCACTTTTTCTGCAGCCAAAAAAAACAACGCTAAAGATGTATATAAAATAAAAATGCCAGGTTTCATGCTCTGAGTGACGATCGAACACAGGCCGTTTGCTTGGTTAACAGGTGTTTTACAGCATGACCGCGCGTATGCATGGAATTGCAGTGAAGAGAAAAGGCAGGAAATTACACGCATAGTAGAATTCAATCTGATGCGAAGCAGCCAGAAGGAATTGACTTATGTTATCAATATCATGGTACGACATGTCCTTTTGTCCTTTCATAAAACCACGTCGTGGGAAATCAATTTTGGTCTGTATGAAGCTATCGAAATGACCGCGATCGCACCAAGAACATGGCTTGTGTTAAAGGTCATTCGCTTATTTTTAACAGATCACCAACATTGTCATATAGGTATTATATTTGAGGGAAAACACATAACTGGTACAAAAAAGCACGTGCCAGCGATGTATGCTCGCATAAACAAAATCACTGTGATCTAATCAAAAGTGACATCAGAATGGATCCACCAATGCATTTTTGATACACATAGTGCATATTTATTATAAGATAGTGTCCCAGAATAGAAAAAATGAGTCGTTATTTGGTGTATTTACAAAGTCGTTTGTTAAGACATTCCACTCTGTATTGTTTAAAGGGGAGCAAGTAGAAAAAAATCACAGCGTATCCACAGAGTCAAGAATGATGAGTGGGGCGAAGCTCCGAAAGGTTTTATTGGTAAACCGTGAGTCATATACTGGTTGATTCTGAGCGTCCATCCGTTCTTTCGCCTGCGTGTTTGTCTGTGTGTCCGTCCACCCATCCGTTTATCCATTCGATGTGCGTCTGTCTGCCTGTCCGTCCATAGGTCTATAAGTCTGCCCGTCCGTTCGTCCATCCATCCATCTAGTGAACACTTCAAGTACGAATATCTCGCATCTTTTTATCATATATTCATCATATACAAGTACCGCCATTCGGCGGACAGTCTAAGGACTGAAAGGACTAAAACGAGAATTGGCCACTACATACAGGAGACGCCTCATCATTTGAAGAAAGCCACTTCATCATTTTTTCCCGTGATGCACTCTTGTACGCTTCACGGAAAAAAATGATGAAGTGGCTTTTTGTAACACCTGTGGTGTGTCTGTAGAAGATTTTATGGAAATTTCGGCCATGTATCTGAGTTCCATGGTAGTGGGGTGAAATGAAGAAACGTACGTCCTGAAGGATGGGATTTGCAGTGGGTTTAGTGTCTCCCCGATATTGTGCAATGTTTTTTTTAGAAAACTTGACAAAGCAGTAGGTAAGGAGCTAGATGGTATGGATCTGAAGCTGTTCAGATTTGTAGATGACTAGGTTGTTTTGGTAAAAAACGATCTGGGTATGAGCACGTTAGTGACTGTTTTAAAAGCGTTTAGGAAAAACGGGTGTGGTTTACAGTTTACCTTTGAGGTGCCAAAGGAGCAACGCATTCAGTTTGTAGACCTAAAATTCATTTGTCTCCTTTTCGCACGTGACGGATGTATCACCCTAGGTTGGAAAAACTATTGCTGAGCTATCATTCGGCACATTCGAAGATAGTACACACTGGGATTGCAACTTCTTGCGTCAAAGCTTCCCTCATGAAATGGTGCGTACACTCAATGAATGAGAGTGTTTCTACGCAGATCAAGCGCTTGGGGGAAGCTAGTTACCAGGATGAATGTATCCTTTTGGCATGTGAGAAGAATCGCCGGGAAGTTAAAAATGCAATCATTGGCACAAGCAAAGAGAGGAGAAAAGTTGAGGATGAAAGAGAGCGGACAGTGGTCATCGCCTACCTGCACAATATTTCACATAGGTTGAAAAAAGTTGCGTTAAAGTATGGCGCGTGAGCTGTTTTTTCAGCTGAAAACAAATTATAAAAGATTTGTCCAGCAGTAGAAAGGCTAGTCAATCATAAAGGAACTAGAGAAACGAATAGATGTAGCATAAAGCATAAGAGGTACGTTGAGTGCAAAAAAGATGTTGTATAAGAAACTCCTTTCACATGTGGAAAGGAATACGTTGGTCAGACGGGTCGGTGCATAATTGTGCGCCTTCGTGAACATGAGCGTTCAGTAAAGGGGCCCCTTACTCACACTTAGTGATGCACTGCAAGAAGTGCAGCTGCCAACCGAAATTTTCTGACACATGAATAACTGACAGGCACAACAAGCGGACGATGAGAGAAATATTGGAAGCGTATAGAATAAGGAAAGGAGGGGACAGTTGCGTCAACCAAGCGTCAGTTCTACTAACAGATGCGGAATTTGCTTTTTTGGACGTCACATAACGACGTGTTTTTCGCTGTGTTACGTTTTTTGTTTTTTTGTTCTTTTTGGCTTTTTCTGTTTTTTTCACATTTTCTTTTCTTAGTTATTGACACATGTTTGTTTCCGGTTTCCGGCGCGTGCATATTTTGTTGTATCACGTTGTTGATGATGACAGGGGAAGTCGAGAATTACGTACATGCGTGTGATGTATTTATTATAGTTCGCTTCGAAATAAAATTTTCAGTTGCTAGTAAGCGCTTGTCTGTGTCCTCTCTGAGTGTATGTATTTTTGCATTTGTTTCATCAAGATAACACTACATCTTGCTATGGTCGTGTCAGTATGTTCGTTCCATAAAAATGGTTTCGTAAAATGAACACCAAAATACTTATAAGCGCAGGGCATGTTCACAAATATTCATAGATGTTATGCTGATAAGGTAATTCGTAAATTTGCATTGAGAAGTACTCGCTGCAGCACTTTATTGATGTTCAAATTACTTTTCCTTTGTTTAAACCAGTCCACTATGGGATCTAGGTCACTCTGCAAAGTGTATGAGCTGCAGTCGCGATGTCTCTCTATATGATACAATCGTCAGCAAATAATTTTATAGGTGATTTATTGTTTTCATTTATGTTGTTTCGTTATATTGGGAACATTATTGGTCCTAAAACGCTTCCTTGGGGTACACCCAAAGTGATTGCACTTTTGGTATGATATCACGTATATCATGCATGTCATAATTTCATGCTCTCCCTGTCGTATACTCTGTCATACATTTACTTCATGCAATGCCAACTATTGTGTATATTAGGCTAGTGAAACAGCCGCGAGTGTACTGCGAAGTTGGCGTCTGAGTAATGTTCTACATCACATCGACGCCATGATATACCGAATGAGACTGGCCATTTGTGTTCGTTATAGAGAAAAGGCACACAATACAAATTTTGGCGTGCATCACATGAGAGAACTCGCCACAAGCGCACCATGAGCGTGGTATGCAAGTAATTCTGACATGACATGTGATTATCTTTATGTTACCACTTACCATTTACGTTCGTCATAATCACACCATGCAACGCCGAAGGTGGTGTATATGAAGCTGGCAAAACAGTCGTGAGAGCACCTTGATCGTGGCAAGCAAGTCATGGTTTACAATTGTCTTGATTTTCATATCACCACTTGTCGTTAAGTTCATTGTACAGGTACGTTATGAAATACCAAATTTAGCGCATATCATGCAGGCGATCTGGCCGCAAGCACATCACGATGACAATATGCAAGTCACGCTGACACCGCATGTCATGGTTACTATTTTCCTTTATGTCCGTCATGCAAACCCATCAGGCGACACCCAATTCACTGTATGTGGCGCTAGCGAAATGCCCGCATGCACATGGTATTCAAGTCATCTTACATGACGCTTCGAGATTTTTGTACTTCCACTGGTCATTTATTCTTGCAATATAGTCACATCGCGAATATAAAATTTGGGGTATATCGAGCTAGTGAACTGGAAGCATATACATCATAATTGTTACATTTAAATTGTGTTGACTACGAAATCGAGGTCAACATTATCACTTTGTCATTTGTCATTTATGATCGCCAATACGTGACGTCATGCAATGCGAAATTCGGGATAAACTGAGCTAGCAAACTGGCCGTGAGCGCGATAGGTACGAGGCATGCAAGTCAGGTTTCAGATGAACTTATTCTCCTAATTTTCATATCACCACTTGTCATTTCAGTTCAATATACACGTGGCGCATTAGCGAATTTTGTACGTTTAAGGACTTACGATGAGCCTGGTGTACATGCTGTTTCAAATATAGTGTCGGCTACTATTAAAAACTACTAAAAAGTTAAGCTGCGTGCCATCTGCAACATTGCCGCTGCTGTGAAAGAAGAGATCTTCCAATGCATACCAACTCCATTTGCGGCAATATTTATAGAACTCGCAAAATTAGTACTTTAACCAGTTTAACTGAGCGCTAAAGTCCAATGGGCGAATTCATGTTCTTTCTGTGGATATTCTGTAGGTACTTTGGAATTTTCAATAGGCACCCTTTGGTGATCAACGTAAAGGAGGGGTTGGTGGTGGATGAAATCCAGCTAGCCTAGCAGGCAAAACCAAAACTGGTGCACTAAACAGCGCATCTGCCATTTACTTCGTTAACACCCTCCATGACGACACTATTTTCCTCGCAAAAAAAGAAGTGAATTTAGGAGCGTGGACAAGCGGCCATGCGACAGCAAAGCGCTGCCACACAACGAAGTACGGTTTACAACAGCCAGGAAGAAAGTGTAGTCATGTAGGGTGGTATTGCGCGTCATTGAAAAGAATGGTAGATTCACTCTCTCGTGCGTGGTTTTCAGTTTCACCTACACAATTACCCAGATTACGTAGCCACACTTTGGTTACCAGTGGAAAGCTTTCAAAAATTTCAAATTCGCTGTGGGTAGTGGCCGGAAGGACTTGATTCCTCTAATTGACTCGACCGCTTTTTCTCCACTGATGAGAAAGTTCATTCTAATAATTTCTATATTCACGACTGTTTTTCTTGTTTGTACAGATCAGAAGACGACTTCTGCCATAGTAAAAGAAACACTGCAGGCAGCCCGCAGGCACCCTTTTCTGTAATATTTGTGTAATAGTGGACATATTTCTTGAAATACCTTGCATATGTTATGCTATACATGATATTCAAGTAACGCTAATTTTTATTATCCCGTGTTCTTTATGTTAGTGGTGCAGAAATGTCTGGTCATACAATTTTAGGTAGATATGAATTTGACGAAATGGCTGTAAAAGCACCACGAAACGGTATGGTGTGTACACCATGCGGTTTATTACAAGTAATTTATATTATTTTCTGGATGGAACCACTCATTCGTGTCCTTTATACAGTCATGTTATGCCCAACGAATATTCGCATCAATGCGATTTACGATAGAGTCAGGAGAGCACGAAAACGTGGGCACCTAGAAATATAGATAGAGGGATAAACAGATAGATAGATAGATAGATAGATAGATAGATAGATAGATAGATAGATAGATAGATAGATAGATAGATAGATAGATAGATAGATAGATAGATAGATTCACAAAGAATGCGTTGATTCATTTTACTGTCTTCTGCTTGTAAATGCATTCCAATAACGCTTTACGAACACACGCGTCTGTATACAGGCTTCACCATACAACATGTAACTTCGCAGTAATATTGCGTGGTACAAGCGTGCATTGTCACTGGACGTATGAATACAAGATTATCACAGCAATTGCGTGGACTGAAGCCGGCCAGCCATTACTGATGTTCGACACTTTACTGCCTACATTCTGTTATTATTATGTAGTGAGTGCACAGCAAGTTCTAAATGATAGGATTTGATGTCACAATGACGTGGAACACTTTTAGTGAAGATTTGTTTGAAAACTCAAACAACATTGCTCCACAGCCGATGCCTGATATAATGAATTTACTTTTTTTTATTTTCAGGTTGCTCTATTGGAGATCTGAAGGAAGCAGCAAGTAATGAGACTCCTTTTGTGCTATATGAGTTATCACGTTATTTCTGAACTCCGAAAAATGAGAACAAAGAACGGCTGTCATTTATTTATGGATCACTAATTGTTTTTTGTGGCTGAGCCACTAAGTGACATTGGCGTTTTTCTTGCTGTAATTCTGCTTCTCCTGCCGCCATTCGTTTACGATCAAATACGTGTTATAAACAGCACCGCACAAAACTGCTTTAAAGAACGTTCATGATACATATCACAATAAAGCACATGCTAGGCTTTATACAGCTTCAATATACAAAAGATTAAGCCACAAATGAAATCACAATATGACATTACTTGTTCTCATTTTCATTAGACACGTGGATCGAGACATTTTGGGCATCAAAAACTAGCAGTATAGCACCCCCCGTTGGCAACGCAAACGTTTCGTACTAGAAGGTAAACATGAAAACTGTTAACACAGCAAGTTGGCAATAAGAGCCTGGCAGAAAACGAGGACGAGGGGAAGAACGACAGACTACAGTCCAAAACGAAGCAGAACAATAACATATAGAGAAAAAGAAGAAAACAAAGAACCATCTCGTATGCACAAGTTGAGAAAGTAGCTATTACGCTCTTCGTGGCCGATTGAACATGAACGAGTCCCAAGCTATCAATGAGGTGTGATGCTCAAGCAGATGACAATGCCACTGAAGTCTGATTGCAGTATTGACCTTCAAGTGACATGGAAAACGCGTCCTTGAGTTCCTATCTGCACAAGCCTTCAGCATTGCAAAATTTCTGTTCTATTATACCACGTGTTTGATGCACGTTTTCGACAATTAGATTTTTGCAGACTGCAAAAAAAAAAACTATGACGTAGACAGGACAAAACACAGGCGCTAAGCAACTCGGCAGGTAGCAATAATTGTTGCCAGCTCAGAAAGGCGAAAGACGACATAGTGAATGCCTTCGAATTAAAGGAAAATCGTAATGATTTATGTGAGTATACCCTACAAAAATTACCCAAAGAGTGTTTAACAAAGGCTCCTAATGGCCGCTTTTCAAGCTTTTCCTGTGACTATGCCGGGTGTTCCGCACAAGCCTTGTGGTGTTTAGGGTACCAGTGTTGTGTCCTCTCTGCAACCTCGTTTTCTTCCACCGTGCGAATATGTCCATTCCAAAATCACCAACTAGCCCAAGGTTGAGTTTTGTTTTTACGATGAAGTGAAAATGAGACCCTGCGCCAATTGTAACGTATTGCTCATGCTCTTGGACTTCAATATTTGCGCACAGACTAGTTTGCTCAATTTGAAACATATTTCGAGAGCATTGACTTTGATATTCTGCATTAGTTCGACAATCAAAAGAGTTTTTTCTGTGTTTTACTGTGTGCCTTGCAGCTTTCTATCATTTTCTTCGTTTAGCTTCCTAAGCATAGCTGAACATACATTCAGTAACTTGTAGCGAACAATAAGTAGGACATCAGCTTGCTACCCACCAGCCACAACTTTTTTCATTCTGAGCGGCAGACTACGCACATAAAGACTCACTGCTACATTATTTCTAGAAGTACTCTGGTTACCATATACTGCTTCCTTCGACAACAGATTTACGATCCTCGTGACTTTTTTGTCAGCACTTGTGATAACGCAATGAATCAAATTCCAGGAGCATACAAAAAATGTTAAAAGTGGCAAAGGATCGCATTTGGCCATTCATTGTCGCAACCATGCACGTAAATTATGTTTTAATTGAAGAAAACGTTGCATTTACACCAAGGACAGCGCACACGGAAAGGCGCGGAGGCGTTTTACATGAAAAATGTGTCAGTGAGCCTTCGTTCCCATTATCAGATGCAGGGGTATAGTACCTCATAAGTAGTTCGCGTCAAGTTCAAATCTCATTAGCAATATGCAGTGTCGTTTCTACATTTGTCACCTAGTGAATCGGCGATGGTTTTCTGTTTTTTATTTGTTCACATAATATTCATTCTGTTTGTTTCTTTCCTGTAGTCGGTCATGCCTCTTCTCGTCCTCTTTTATTGTCACGCTATATTACGGGCGAAGCTCCTTAATCAAGACTTGTGCGTTGGCGGCATTCGCGGTAGTCGTGATGACAATTATGATGCCACTGATGATGATGAAGATGATCATTACGGACAACAGCCGGCTTCAGTAGTATATGGCGTCTCTTTGTGCTCTATGATGTATTTTTTATGTCTAGAAAACACTGACAACCACCAGGGTAAGCGGCCCATACCTCCTTTTTGCCAACTTCAGGCTTCATTTTATACCAACAAGCTGTTATAAGGAAGGCAAAACTGAATTTACGGCCCACCAGAACAGACAGTTAACGAGTAGTAAACATTCTGTGTAACTGTACCCCACTTTGCCACTCGTTTGTCTGCGTCAGTGGTTAATGCCAGGTGTGATTTAGGGTAACACTGAACTATTCAATGTTTCATCCACACAACATCATCTCTTTGTAGGCATGTGCTGTTTTTATTCCAAGATAAATAGGGAAGCATGTCAGACTCATACATGGTAACCATTAGTTTATTTGCGACATCATTATTGCACCGTACTCGCCAGGTACGTCATGATTAACGATTCGGGCAAAAATAATAAATGCAGAGTATGTGCTGGTAAAACACGCGTACAAAATTGCAAGTAACTACTCAAATGCTCTACAGAAAGTCACGTTATAACAAAATTATTTATGCTCAACACGCGTGACGAAATTATGCAGCGAAGATTAAGAGCAAGCATCGCTATATTAAGAGAAGTATAAAACGATGTGCACTGTATTCAAGCACCACGCTTTGCCGTATTCCTAGTGCTATAATAGTGCTGTTATGCTTTTTCCGTGATTCTGCGCAGCTAAATGATGGGTGCCCTATTCAAGCACGGCAGCTGTTGTCACGGCGGCAAATTGCGTCAGGTTCTGTCTACGCATCAGCTTGGTGATGCAGATTTGTTTCTACAATTGTCTTACTTCGTTCGTGAACTTTACCTTGATGATCCTTGCTTGTTTCTACGTCGATTCAAAGCCCCGCTGCGGTGGTCTAGTGACTAAGCTATTCTCTTGCAGACCTGCATGTAGGGGGTTCGAAGCCCGCCTGCGGCGGCTGAATTTTCGGTGGTGGCGGAAATGCTGTGGGTTCGTGTACTCAGATTAGGGTGCATGTTAAAAAACCTCAGGCAGTCTGAATTCTCGAAGTCCTCAGCTACGGCGTTTTTCATAAATATATAAATGTTTTTGAACGTTAAACTCCACATATCACTAAAATCATTACGTTGATGTGAAGCGCGATGATGTTCAAGGTAAGCCTCATGCAGACACAAAGGCGCGCACATGGCCAAACTGCAGCGACAGATGGTCGCACTGAGACAGACAATTCACACTTCTCATAAATCTAAGAGCACTTCGTATGAGCGAAGGCTTTCCATCGCTTTGGGATGTTATCGCAGCCACCGGTGCCTATGCCGTTATCTAATACTCTGTCCTTTCACGCACAGATTTTCTATAACGAACTGAAGGGAGGCTCTGGTGATCATTCAGTGGCCACGGGAATGATGGGTAGCACACAGATTTGCCTAGTCTTCATACTTGTGTGCTATGAATCGTACTTTTGGCTATGTTTATTGCTGTGTTTTCGTTCTGTTTTGAAGCAAAGAACGATCGCTTTTGAACGTCGTGACCCGATTTGAAATGATAGGCCTAAAAGATTAAAGTGGTGAAGCGAAACCACTGTATATTTGGCTATTTTTATTTCGCGAGAAAACACGCACACACACACACACACACACACACGAAGTCAGCAGTACGAAGACTAGACAAACTGATATACTACCCATAATTTCCGTGCTCGCTGAAGCGTTTTCCACTGCAGCTTTCATAAAATCTAGCGCCAGAGTTTCCTCTTGCATATATTTAGGAGACTCTATGCTTTCACGTACTCGGTTCGCATCTTTGGCTCCCTCCCATCGCTTCAACATTGCGTCTCACACTTTTCGTGATGAAGGGACGCCGGACGCGATGAAGAGTGCATGCATCAGAGCAACGCAGTGGGGCGTGTGCCTGTGAGTATATGGCAGGACCGGCGCCTACCGTGACAACGCCGGCGTGACGCGACGAATTGGATGCCAGTGAGCACGCACATCGCGAAACGTCGAAATGCATTGGTGCCTTGACGGTGACATGTGTTCATGTTCTCACATGACACGCATCTCATGAGTATCATGTTTGCACCAGTCACATACGTTCATCATCCCTTGGCGTCACGTAATACCAAATTTGGCTAATGGGAAGCTATCGAAACGGCCGCTAGCGCATTATCAGTGTGGCATGTAGTCATCTTGGTACTTGACACGCATGTCGTGATTATCATGTTTGGATGTGTCATTTACCAGTGTCGTCCGTTCGCGTAGCGTGATACTGAGTTTGGTACATGGGAAGCAATGCGAGATGCTCACGAGCGCTTGATGAGTGTAACATGTATTCAAGTTGTTACATGACACACATCTCTTGTTTACCATGTTTGCACCAGTATCATACCTTCGTCATCCATTCACGTCCCGTAATACCAAATTGGGTATAAGTGAAGCAAGCGAAACAGCTGCCAGTGCATCATGAGCGTGGCATGGCGTGATACTGGTACATGACATGCATTTCATGATTGTCATGTTTGCACCAGTCACATACCTTCGTCATTCATTGACGTACCATAATACCAAATTGGGTATATGTGAAGCAAGCGAAACAGCTGCCAGTGCATCATGAGCATGGCATGGCGTGATACTGGTACATGACATGCATTTCATGATTGTCATGTTTGCACCAGTCACATACCTTCGTCATTCATTGACGTACCATAATACCGAATTTTGTATACGTGACGCTAGCGAAATGGCCTCGAGCGCATCATTAGCGTGGCATGTAGTCATGCTGTTACATAACACGCATTTCATAACTTTCATGTTAGGGTCTGTCGCTTAAGTTCACCATGCCGTCATGCCATACCTTACTTTTTTTACATGTCATGTGAACAAAACCACCGCAAGAGCTGCAGGACCACGAATTGTAAATCATGACATTCATGACATACATATCATTGATTTGTGGGGTTTAACGTCCCAAAACCACCATATGATTATGAGAGACGCCGTAGTGGAGGGCTCCGGAAATTTTGACCACCTGGGGTTCTTTAACGTGCACCCAAATCTGAGCACACGGGCCTGGACATTTCCGCCTCCATCGGAAATGCAGCCGCCGCAGCCGGGATTTGAGCCCGCGACCTGCTGGTCAGCAGCCGAGTACCTTAGCCACTAGACCACCGCGGCGGGGCCTACATACATATCATGGTTTTCTTGTTACGACTAGTCCAATATGTTTTTTATAATGTCATGTTATGCCATACCAAGTTTGGCATCAATATCTTTATCGGAACGGCCAGGAGAGCTAAAAGTCGCAGACAGACAGACAGACAGACAGACAGACAGACAGACAGACAGACAGACAGACAGACAGACAGACAGACAGACAGACAGACAGACAGACAGACAGACAGACAGACAGACAGATAGATAGATAGATAGATAGATAGATAGATAGATAGATAGATAGATAGATAGATAGATAGATAGATAGATAGATAGATAGATAGATAGATAGATAGATAGATAGATAGATAGATACGCTCAAAGGCGCCGAAGTTCGCTGAGAAATGCTTCGCATCTAAAACTGTTGCTCAGATGTGGCACGAGTAGGTTGCGCAGTCCAGTGATGAGCCTAAAAGACTAGTGATGTCTACAAGGGAGAGTAATTAGAAATTTTTTTCAGGGTTACGCAGCGTCGCGCGCATCTTGTGCATAGCTTGCGTCTTTCCTGCTGGTAACTCTTCCGTTCAAGGGTTTTGTCACGTCCAGCCCGTTGTAATCACGTTGCCCGATGACGTTTTCGTGCTGTTTGTCAAGTGTGACGTAAATTCGCACCGACTAGCCAAACTTGTATTTGTAATAGTAACACTTTTATTTCCGGGTGTCGTCTCATTATTGTGCTTTCTGCGTGTTCTTCGTTTCCGGTGCAAGCGAAGCGTGTTTATTTTTTTTTTTGTGGGCGGGGCTTCAGGACTCTCATAGGCAGTTGTTACCGTATTTTATGGCTGATGTGCCGGCTCCAACACTTTATTTTGTGGTCATACGTTCATACTCAGGCAATAAAGAAATGCCGGAGTCGCGAAATAGCAAGTCAACTCTGTAATCAATCACATTTCTATATTTAAAACGAGTCATCGCCGAAGAGCGCATGGTAAATAGATGGTAAAACCTTTATAAATGGCGTAAACAAAGACGCATAGGACTGACGCAAACGCGAGGCCGCATTACACGTGCTGGCGCAGTTTTTTTTAATACGTATTTGAAAACCTTGCCAAAAATCTCGAACTTGCTGATCTAAAGAAACTAATTTTGAAATTTTCATTCTTGAGAGACAAGTGTGTAGACATAAAATTTCTACACACGTCTACACCACCTCTTTCAAACTCACCTTGAACAGCGAGCCACTGTAAATAATACTGAGGAGCAATGGCCGGGGCAAACAAAAATGATCGAGATGAGTGTGTCGAGAGAAAATATCAACTCATGTTGGCATTTCAAAGACAATGCGATAGTTCCTATAGTCAGTTCTGAAAAAGATCTACAGTCAGTATGCAATGGACATCAACGCCGAGCCGCATAGCAGCTGTAATTGTTACGCTAATTGCAAACAAGAATTTGTATGGCATGATTCAACACATAATGGCCTTAAGTGCTGCCTCACAAAATCATTCCTCAAAGCCATGAACGTGTGCGTAGGTAATATACATGCTTGTTAAAAATATAGCTAACGAAAATAGCATTATTTAAGCTGGGTCAGTAGTGAAAGATTGTGGGCAACGAGATGTCACCTGGTTAACAATTCATAAACCTTTGTAGTTGTGGCCCATATGCGCTGCACAAATACAGAACAAAGTGTGTAATCCCCATTATTCGAAATTGGCGATTGGGGGTGTGATCTTAATTGCCAGACATGGAGAGTGAGAGAGACCTTTTTTTGCAAAAAATGGCTGAGCACGGCTGGGGCCCTCATTCGAATGTTGCATTGGCCCAAGTGGTTTGGTAGCCCACATTCAGGGTATCAAGTAATGTTAACCCTGGGTAATTCAATTGCGACATGCAAGCGTTTATGAAATAGCAGGTGAGCAAAGTGACTGGTCGCTTGTTTTAAGGTGCAAGCTTTAGATGTTTTTGTTTCAATGTGTGCCACGCCCCGCAGGTCACGGGATCGAATCCCGGCTGTGGCAGCTGCATTTCCGATGGAGGCGGAAATTTTGTACGCCCGTGTGCCTAAGTTTGGGCGCATGTTCGTTAAAGAACCTCTGGTGGTCAGTTACGGAGCCCTCTAATACAGCGTCTCTCACAATCATATGATGGTTTCGGGACGTTAAACTCCACAAATCAATCAGTGTGTGCCAGGTCTGCAAAATTTAGAAATTACATGGTCTCATGACCTGAAAGACCATATCATGCACGCTTTCTTTAATACTAAGCATAAGTAAAAAAATCGAAAAAAAATTTGATTCCTCGTATTTTGGAAATTGATGTGATGAAATGCCTAGGAAGGGAAGGTGGCTGTGGTATATTATTTTTATCTAGCAAAACGTTGCGAAGTGTTGTAAAAGCTACGCACAAATGTTGCATGCATGCATACAGATCAGCTAAACTGTCACATGCCTTTTGTAATCAGTTATGTAGATCTACGTAATGATCCCAATAGCTGCATGGGTATTATAACGCCAGAACCAGTAAGCGGGTATGCAGCGATTGTGCTTGCGTGGATGGTACGCTTGGCAAGAGTTACGTAGAAAAGCGGCAGTGGATGGCACTATCAACAATATTAGTTAACCCAATCACAAGCCTGCACCATAAAAGCATATATTATAAGGAGATAAAAATGAGAGGCCGCACCCGTTCCTAAGTTAGGTACTCTATTCAAGTCTTTTTCTTCTTCTGCCTTGAACGTTTTCGGCCTAGCCAAGACCAAGCCTCAGAGCTATTCTTGGCCATCACATTTGCTACACTGCAAGTGTACATGCCTGCCCGCAAAATATAGTTTCTCTAGAGGTGGTTGTGGTCATTACAGGTTACACTGGCGTATGTCTGGCCTCATCTTGAAGGAGTGTGCAGATTCTGCACCTTCACCTTCCCCTGCAATGCCTCAGGAGTAAAAACTAGCTGCCTGTCGGTGGTTGTCGTTACAACTCTGAGTTTGAAAATCGCTCAGAAGTATGTTTGATGAGCGACACTTGGTGTGACTGCAGTGGTCGTCTCAAATTTAGGCGAAACTTATGTCGAGCCTGAAAATACTTGCGCAACGCACAATTGCGTTGCGCAAGTGCGTTGCGTTGCGCAGTTGATTGAGTGCGTTGCGTTGCGCAATTGCGTTGCGCAGCTTAGATTGACTGAGGGACGTGATCATCATCATGCCACGCCGCCCCAACTCTCTGTCTGTTATCAGTCTTCCTTGTTGTACGATCCTTACAGTGCCTGTATGCATTGGCGAACTCATTGTTGAATTTCATGCCGAACTCTTTGAAGTTGTTCGATGACGCCTCATTGCTTTGGCTGAGCCGCTCTTTGTCCGAACAATCAGTAGTTATTTCTATGATGACTAGAATGGCTTTGTAGTTCAACACGTGGCATTCAGGTGGTTTGCTGTAAGCTGGAATGATGCGATTGTTGTCATTGAGAAGCACGCACAACATGCCATTCGAATGTTCAATACAAGGTCTCTCTACCGGGGGGGGGGGGTGCATCGATAGAGCTAACGCACTCGGGCAATAGCTGCTGCGAAATCTGCAGTTGTGGCACTGACTGCTTGATTGGCCTCCTTGCAACCTGTGAACAGGTGCGGTTGGGTAATGTTTTTGGTATCGGTAAACTTGAGCCACATGCTGACAACAAGTCGGAAATCTTCATTCTTGAACTACAGCACACAATTGCAGCCTCCAGGCGAAACCACTCCTGAACTCCATTCTTCGTAGCAGTCAGGTTAGACTCGCTGGTGGCAGAGTGGTGCGAGGAATTGCAGTCGAAAGCGGCGGTGATCTTGAAGCTCCACTTAACCCAGTACTCCTGCCGGATGCCATCGTGTGTATGCCGGGGTTTGGACCCATCGAGAAGACTGTTTAGGGCCACAATTCTTTTTCGCTGTTTTGTTCATGCCTCCTTAGCCGCGAGAGAGCTGTAGATCACTACCCAGTTATCGACGGTGTCGTGAAAGCCGTAGAATTCTGGTATTTCGCAGGCGCCTGGCGATGGTGGAATAGCAGGTGAAAATGTTGACGTGAAGCAGCCCAGCTGGCGTGAGAGCTGCATGAGGGTAAAACGGAGTGCTCTGCGTTGCTCAGGTGAACTGGTCACAAGGTCGTGTGAGGCAGCTACTTCCTACTTGACATCAATGGCGCATTATTCAGGCTCATTCGCAGGAATCGCACCGAGGTCGACGCCGTTAAAGTGCTCACCCTGATGGGGAATCGGAAAATGGTTAGGGAAAGCTCGGCGGACCTTTCTTGCAAGTGGCACATAGAGTCAATGGTGAGATCCGAGGTGTACGATGTGGCTACTGTGCTCACTGCGTTCGGAAGTTAGTTCAATAAAAATTGAACAACAACCTTCGTGCATCTATGAAGTCCTGAGCCAGAGGTTGTCAAACGTGAAGCGTGATCAACATTCCCCGGCAGCAAGACACAAGACGGGGTAAACCGGCGCTTATGCTACCGCGCAAGCTTGGATGCCATCGTAAAATGGTGGCACAGGTCCAATCGGTCATATTAGAATTCTGGTGTCCATAAGCGTGGAAGCGGGAACCTGCATTCTATGAAAACAGAAAGCCCGCGGCCGATTTCCAACGAAGCCAGAGGGCTTCAGCCAGACAGTTTAGGTTTCGTAAACTGCACCATTGTAATAAGAGCCAGATCGATAGACGGGACCCATCACCAGGTCGGCTTTGTATGAGGAGCCTCTTTAATCACTTCTGCAATCCCTGCACCTGACCTATCCTAACCCTAAACCTAGGGCTAACGTTGGCCATGAGATTGTATAAAGTTTATAACTTTAGACAGAGAGCACTGCACCACGATTGAAGTTTCACCAACATTCGTAGAATATCTGACAGCCACGAAAACCGCTTGAGCTTGATTCCTGCTAAGCTGTGCCTTGGTAATATTAGTACTGGTTGGTCCAGCCCTCCCGCTGCCAGTTTTTCTTAACCCTCTCACAGTTATCTTATCATCATTGTGCAATCTGCTACTCGGCAGATGACCAGTGACGCATCCGCTATTTGTGGCCTGTGGTATTCGGGTATAAGTGAAACGCACCTAGATTAAACGGTTTGAGGACGAGCGCGAGTTATGGTTATGATCAGCCAGACATATTGCACAAACCTTCATGTCCTCCAATACCAATTCTAAATATCACGATAATAAGCAGACCACCTTGAGAGTACCCGAACGTGGGCTGCTGATAGATACATACATGAAAACGCTCCAAATGGGTGTACTTCGCGAAGGAATTTGAATTTATTAAGTGAGTACAATCCCGCGCTCGCACCTTATTCACTTGATGATCGTCCAGTAACGTAGTTCACAGTGTAGTAGGGCCACGAAGGAGGATAACGCGCGTGCTTCCCAGTTATCCTACGGCAATAGCCTTATCTAGTATGCGCACTCTAGATGCAGTTGCGTTCTTATCTGCTCTGTATTCGGCTCTATTTGGTTTATTTGACACACGCGACTATCGATCACTAGGTGGCTACGATATAGAGAAAATCGTATCGCGGTTCCCTTGCGTGGACCTCTCCATTCGTACATTTATTCCCTTTGTCTACCGGTGTACTTAAGCTTACGCATTAACATTATTTAAAGTTCCGATCGTGCACCGCAGTATGTTTTATGCATGTATTTTCGTAGTTTGTGTCGACAAAGTTTATTATTGGTAATCTAAGTATTAAAGACACCGCCCATATTGTTGATTTCATAATTTCTTCTGCACTAATTTGCTTGAAAATTAAGGCCTACTAACTTTTGGACGCTACTTATTTGCCCACCCTGCATCAAAGCTCTATCTCCTCAGTTCTTCTACTCAAGAAACTGTAAAAATGAGGTGGTCGTACCTTACTATAATTGAAAGGAACGATATTGAAAGTTCTTTACAAGGAGCAATTTTCGTTTAAGATACCACGAATATCTTTCTGTGAGTGTGCCAAGCAATTAATGTTTGCTTACTTAGAAAGCACTTTCACGTAAAAATAATTAGCGGGGAGTTGTTAAATGTTCCGATCTTGTTCTTGAACGTAAATAATGGCAAAAGAACCGTAGAAATGCGTCATGTTCTGTCTTGGTGGTCTAGTGGTTAAGGTACTCGGCTGCTGACCCGCAGGTCACAGGATGGAACCTCGGCGGCGGCAGCTGCATTTTCGATGGAGGTGAAAGTGTTGTAGGCCCATTGCTCAGATTTGGGTGCATGTTAAAGAACCCTAGGTGGTCGAGATTTCCGGAGCCCACAATTACAGCGTCTCGTAATCATATGGTGTATTTGGAACATTAAACCCCATATATCAAATGCATCGTAAGCCGGTCTCTTCGCTATCCTGATAATACATTTTTTTCTTGTAGCTGGCTTTACTCCTTGCATAAATTTATTCTGGGAGACATCTGCTGGACGGGTAAGTGCAATTAGTTTTATTGGTAGTAGAAAAATAAAGGCCGAGATTGAGTATTCACGCCGACGCGCCCAAAACAGGAACTGTGTGTGTGTGTGTGTTTTTTTTTTCAGTTTTTCAAGATAAGGTAGTGAGTGTGGACCCTAGAGGAATAAACAAATATAATAAAAATGAACCGTTTTGTTTGCTGTTGTACATGACATATGCTAACACAGTGAAGACGAATGTTACAAAATGCTGCCCGGCCTTCCTACCTTTTGGACTGGAGTTACCCTCAAGCATCCAAAACACCAGGCTTGTCACCAATCTTTCGCTTCGTCCACTCAATGATCGGGAAACTTCTGTTCTAGCAAAGGGGCACGGCTATGTCGTACCAACGACGCCCTGTATACCGGAAATTGTCGCGGCTGTAGAGGAAGCCGTCGAGAGTGTGAGGCTGAGTGCCAGAAAAGAAATTAAGCAGAAATCAATTAGGATCCTTTTGAAGTTACCGTTACCAAAAAACTTTGGATAACCAGACACTTCTAGAATTCCAAAGGAATCAGAACATTGTCATCTTGCCCACCAACAAGGGCAATTGGACGGTGGTATTGGACAGCGGGGACGACGACTGGAAGATTGCAGCTCTTTTGGAAGGGATGACTGAAAATAGCGCTAAGAAACGGGGACACAAGACGAGGACACACGGCACAGGCGCTGTGCCGTGTGTCCTTGTCTTGTGTCCCCGTTTCTTAGCGCTATTTTCTGTCGTCACAATGCACCAACAAGCCCTAATTTCGACAGTTTTGGAAGGGGACGCATACACACACCTAAGAAAGAACTCGACGAAGCAAATGCAGATATAGCTAAAGAAGCTCATTGCGGAAACTTTCAAGCATTACCTAGATCTAAGAACACTTTACCTGCCACTAATCTGCCGTAACGAGTTCACCACTGGGTTTCTATAAACTACCAAAAATTTACGAGCCTGACGTCCCCCTTCGACAGATTTTAGACTTCACTTCCTCTCCATGCCAAGCCCTTTCGAATTTTTCACACCGAATATTTGGCGCACTAACCTGGAAGACATGAACGCATTTCTGCGACTGCACCCACTTCGTGCAACTAGCGTCAGAAATGAGTATCGACAATGACGAGAGCCTGGTCTCCTTTGACGTCGTTTCATTGTTCACCAATCTGCCACTGCGCTTGGCTGTGTCGTCTACCCGTGATGCGCTTTACGGTGACGCAAGCCTGAGTGAATGAACTCCCTTGGCTATTGACGAGCTCTGCCGTCTACTGGAATTCTGCCTGCCTAGCACGTACTTTTCCTACAAAAAAAATTCAGGCAAAACAATGAAACCACGCAGGGAGCTTCCAGCTCTGTAACGATGGCAAACGTGACCATGAAGCACATAAAAGAGAAAACACTCAGCTCCTTCTCAACATGACCTAAGCTTTTTCTTCATTACATGGGTGATCGCTTTTGCATCATGAAGACGTCTGAACTTGAAAACTTTAGACAGCATTTCAATTCGGTGCATTAAGCGCGAATTCAGGGCCGAGTGTTAAAGCGACAGCTGCAGGCCCTTTCTCGACGTCCAGGAGACAAGAAAGCGCAACGACCAACGTGCACCAGCCGCTACCTTCGTTACGAATAATCCAATCCTGCCTGCAATCCTGCTTGATTGTGACCAAGAACATATGATCCAATAACACGGAGCGGAAAAAATAAGAGGCCTGCGTTGTTTCTGATCCCAGAAAAAATTGATTCGACCCACTACTTGCAGTTCGGAGCAACAGAGTATGCGAAAACCCCACTCAGCATCAATTGGCAGCCCTCCGAAGTGCGCACCGGTCCCATACAAGTGATATATTGGCGTGGGTATTTGAAAAAAGGATTCGCATCGCGCAAGTGCTTTTGTGTACGCTGGGTCGCCTGATCTCCAGTCTGAAAGACCGGCCAACAAAGGACAGGACCCACGATTTTGTTTACAAAATCCCGTGTGCCGAGTGTCATTTTTCGTATATCAAAAAAACAAAAAACCTACTCTAGTGACTCAAACAACTCGCCAACGACGTGCGGAAGCTCAACAAAAAGCGCAGCGCAGTCGCGAAAATGCCGAGACACTCGACCACCGAAAAAAATTTGACGCAACGACAATCCTCTAAAGCGAGACTAACGGGTGGAGAAGGTTACTACTCGAGTTGTGGCATATAAAGAGAACAGCCTGAAACATCAACCGGTCCCTCGGGACAATTCCCCCAGTGTATACACATGAACTACGCTTCACGGCAAAACGGGAGACAGACAGAGGGGCAATAACCACCCCACGAGTGCTTTGAAGACTCTGCTCTGAAACGTCGGGTTTCTTTACGTACTTTTGGTTGGAGTTTGAATCATTTCCTACCCTCAAGAGCCACACTACCAGCCTGTTATGCCTTACTCCTCTTGCCGGCTAAAGTTAGGCATACTTAAATGACATTAACAAGATTTATGTGGAATTTGTTTCCTTCATTTTTGCTTGTCGGACTGTTCAATTCAGAGTGCAAGAGGCAGGCATTGTTTCAATGACGAAAAAAGACCACATCATATCAACAGAGTGCATGATGACGAGTGGAGCGAAGCTTCGAAGTGTTTTGTCGGCAAACCGTGAATCATCCGCTGGCTGTTTTCGTCTGTCTGTCTGTCTGTCTGTCTGTCTGTCTGTCTGTCCATCCATCCGTCCGTCCGTCCGTCCGTCCATACGTCTGTCTGTCTGCATGTCTATTCGTCCGTCCATCCGTTCATCTAGTTATCATCCCAACTACCCCCATCTCGCACCTTTATATCATATATACATCATACAAAAGCACTGCCCGCCAGCCGACATTTCAAGGACTGAACCATAGGTGGCTACTATATACGAAAGACGCATGACCCACGTCTTAAGCAGCTTTGCGTCTAAACGGAACCTTGGCCCTTGCAGCAATCGATCGATTACGCGCTCCACTCAATACTCCGAAACAACACCGGGATGTTACATTGGTATCGCACCCAAGTGTTTGGAGCGCATTCGAACTCATGCATACCAATACACGTGTCTATCTCATACATACAGAAACTATTCCCGCAAAAATGAGGTCGGGCCAGTTGGCACACAAATATGCCCATTGGTCCGTCCGTGCTTCCGTTCATCTGCGCTTCAGCCTGCCTACGATCCTCCACATCGTTTTCGCGCACGTTTACTCTTAATCAGGCTGACAAATAAATAGTTCAGAAGTCCATGGGAGATATAAAAAATGCTTTTGCACGTCAAGACACCAATGGCATTCGTACTTATAATACAAAGCATGGCCGACTTTACGTGTATTATGAATAGATGAAAGATAAGAAATTTGCCTTGAAATGAGCTATCAACCGCAGTGGACTATGAGGCGATCTAAGCAAAAAAACGTGTTTGAAAACCGAACCTTTCTAGGACCCCATGACGATCACCTGGCTCTATGGTTCATCTGAGTGCTGTGTACAGTCGAAGCCCAAAGCAGATAAGCAAGAGAAACCGTATGCAAAGACACATAGCGTGCATATGGTTAAAAAAACAAAAAAGAGAACAACGCTCTAAAAACGTCATTCTGCTACCATCATTCAAAGCTTACGACATAGCAAAAGGTTAACAAGAACAAAATAAAAGCCTCTGAAGAAGAACGAACGAGAGGACAGAAACACCTGAAGAGTGGCAAAGGGCCAACGCCAAAAATGTGTGAACAAACAGAAAGATCCGCGATCCTCAAAAAACTTAGTCCTGCAATTCTGCACGGTATATGCACTCTGCTTACTACTGTGCGATAGAAGGGCGAAATTGCATCCGAAATATTAATAATTTCTTGCAAAAAGGCTGTTCACCAAAACAAAATAAAAGGCCAAAAATCTTGATCCTATGAACATTGCTTTGTCCCATCTTCATCTTTCATTTAAAGCAGGTGTCTTGTATTTTTAACACGCAACTCTTTTATGGAAGTGGCCACCACGCCTCGAGTGACGTATATCCATCATGCTATGAAATTGCCGAATTTACGATAACAGATGGCAAAGCGACAACCATGAGAAAAAATTACAGCATATGCATGGACCTAATTATGATGAGTGAGGCGAAGCTTTCGTCAGTTCGCCTGCGATTTCGTCCATCCGTTCGTTCTTTTCCATCCACCCATCCATCTGTCCAGCGATGGTCCGTGCGTCAGTCTGTGCGTACATCCGTCTGTTTGTGCGTGCGTCCGTCCACTTATGCGTGCTCCCCTGCGTACGTCCATGCGTCCGTCCGACCGTTCGTCCACGCATCTGTTTGTCTGTTCGTCCTTGGGTTCGTCCACCTAGCGACCACTCTATGTACTACCATGGGGCTTCTTTTCATCATATATATTTACCCTATCAAAATAGCGCCACCCAGTGGACATTTCGAGGACTAAACGAGAGGTGGCTACCTACTACTACTACGACAACGACTACTACTAGTAATGCTACTACTGCTACTAATACAAATGCTAATACTACTACGTACATTGTGGACGCACAGCCCACGACATTAGGAGCTTCGCCCCGAAGAGCTCTTTCGCCGGAAATCGAGCCTATACATGATCGCTCTCCGCAGTGGGTTGCACCAATTGACTCGGCCACAGAGCATACGTTCTTCGGCTTACTAACAACTAGCTATTTACAAAAATTATGTACCGTGGCTGTTACTTGGAGCTTGGCGGTTTTAGCGTGTTTTTGTATTTAGCAAGTAGCATTCGGTGCGTGGAGAGCTTCAAAAGGGACCTGCGACACAAACCACGCGTGTTGTTTTTATGACTTTTTTCAAACTGTGTAGCGCAGCGATATTGTTTCGTGAGATGAAAAGCCAACAAAGCTGTTATAATTTTTTTCACAAAGAAGCCACACTGTTTTGCAATAGATCGACCCAGATGAGTGGTTGTACTCCACAATTCACGCGTAATAATTACACGGCCCGAGATAGGCCACAATATTGAGCACTAAAACTGTAAAAGCGTTTATTATACTTCATCAAATAAATATGATTTTTGTTTCAAGATCCAAAGGCGTCTAAAAAGATTGCATGACGACACTAGGAGTGCTGCACGACGGTCACCACTAGGCGAGTCGTCCGCTACTTCACTGTGAGAAGCGCGCGTTTTACGTCGGTTAGGGTTCCTCACGCGTGTACTTATTTCGTGAAGGAAGCGGTCTGGTGCACTCACCGCATGTATTGAGCTTAGGGTACACATAGCACGAAAGTCACACTGATCGTTCCAGGGGCTGTGTTTAGGAAAGAAGTGTGCTGCTAAATCACAAAAAGTGAAACAACAATTGTAACAGTTGTCAGTTCACACTTGTGCTGCGTTTACTTGATTTTTTAGCGTATCTTTTTCACTGTATCAGCAGAGTGCCCCAAGGTTCAGGCAGGGACAGTTTTCCGGGCATGTTCTGTGTATGTTCTTTTTCTGTGTGCTTTTCGCTAAAGGACCGCACTGCAAATACGAAGACTTTTTCTGTTCTACTACAAGTTTTTGATGATTTAGCATTCATGTCCCTGCGATTGTGGCGAATCAAAGTATATAAGTGATCAACTTACTCCATAAAGACATGAAGACACTTTCGTGTTATACCGACTATTATGAAACGCATCAGTCATGTTTTTTTATATTTAACAGACAACAGTTGGCTGCAAGCATGAATGCAATGAAACAAAACAAGTGACAAATCCTGGAAGACAGTGTCTTGTAAGTACTGGCAACAAATGAGTAGAAACTAAATAGTTCGAGCACAGCTGTGCTCTTTCAAGCAGACGAATAAAGCCGCGCAGCTGAGAAAATACCGGGTGTAATTTCGATTTTTCGTATGGGCAGCATTTATTAGATAAAGCAAACAATTTTTGTTTGCTATAATTGAATACTAGGTTTATATTGCCGCAACATGATTGTATTACTCAATTACTGGATATTACTTACTCATTTTTAATGCAATACCATTGTGACAATGCTTGTAAATTATATTTCCGTTAAGCACTTGGCAAGGCAATTTCACTTGGTATATAGCTTTGAAATGCTATTCAAGACTTGTTTCATCAAAGATATTTCGTTTCGCCATCAAATTGTTTACTCCCTGATGTGAAACACACTGCATGTTTCTTCCCTGTTGTTGCAACTATCGAACGACATACAGTAGTCCACAGGCCACTAACCCGTACTTTGTATCATGTGCTTCACATTATGCTACAGTTTTTTTATGTCACCATGTCACCCCCAGACTCACACGCTGGGTTGTAGACATATATGCCTTAGCACGGCCTAAGTTAGAGTACTAACTCTGGCGAGTTCATGAACACACAAACGTTAACAAAGCCGCGAAAATGTAGTTTTCTAAATGCACCTTTTAGTTTTTGAACCAGTTGTGCACCTCGTCCCCTTACTAGCCTTTGAAGCTATACGTTGTTTTCGCCAACGTTCGCGATGTTCTCAGTAGTTGGTCATTTTTTCTAGTGAAAAGTTTACCAACAGCTATGACGCAAAAAATGAACGTTCATGTCATTGGTGATGAGTTGCGGTTTTAAACTTTTTGATGCGTCTGCAGTGATGTGTGCGTCATTCTTTCTTGCCGGTATTTAACACCAATTTCTTATTTTCGCTTCTAACGATATGTCTTTTAGGCATGCATACGTTCTCTGCTTTCGACCCTATTGGGACTCATGATGCTTAACGGTGATTTCTGTAGAGCTGACCTCTATTATTGACGTGAAGCTTTGCGGCAAGGTATTTTCAACCTGGTTAGTGGCAAATATTTCCGAAGGACCCTCGCAGGGGCGTCTGTGCAAGTAGGCGTTTGGTGCGTAGTGACATCATGGACCTGATCCAACAAAGGGGTTTCTACTCCCTCTCACGCCTAGCCGTGCGTGGCTTCCCCGTGTCAGGGGAAAAGGAGATCCTGGGGTTTGAGCCATTGCTGAGTGTTTGGGCTTTAAGGCCCCCCGACAGAGGCAACACACCCTTTTCGCCCCAGCTAAACGTACACGGAACTCCTGGGCTAACCCAGCCAGGAAAAATCGGCAGACCCTTTTCCTGTCTCTCCCCCTTACAGCTTCGTCTCTCTCTCACACTCTTCATCGGTCCTGTCACCTTCTCCTTACCGTTTACTTCCAAGTTTGCTTGCGGCAAGAGTTAAGCTTGCGTAGATGCCCAGTCTTGACTATTCCATTTTAGATTATAGCCGCGCTGTACAACTGGCGTCGACAGGACTTGCCAGCACCTCCTGCCACGTCCCCTGGTTGGGCTCGGTGGTGAGCAGCTGGCATCTATGCCGAACTTTATAATCTACGGCAAATTCTCCCTCCCCCCTTCTTGATCGCTCCCTAAAAAGGTGGTGCCCCGAAGTCACCTTCATGCTCAACACACAAAAATCGGCCTTCCAAAAGTACCACGTTATTCATAGCCAGAACGATAAGATGACAATACGTGCAATTTCACCTTTTCTCGCGTGGAAATCTCTCACGGAAGCAATAGGTCCTGGTTATAAAGTCACAAAGATGGGAAGTGGCAACTTCCTTCTCCAGCTGGAGGTTTGTGACAAAGCTCCATATGATAAGCTTTGTAAAGTTGTAGTGTTGGGAGAAACCTTTGTTTCGGTCGGCCCAGACAGCTGAATTAACACTGCCCGTGGCGTAATTTCCGGCGATGAATTTTTTTAACTTTCTGAAAGCAAACTGCTCGAAGGTTGCAAAACCAGAACTTAGAGTTCAACAAATAACAGTAACGTGCGACAAAAAACTGACTCCAACAAGCACATAATAATTGCCATCGGGATCAGTGACCACCAGAAACAATTGAAACCGGCTATTGCAAGCTCCATGCAAGACCATACATTCCCGATACTCGCCGATGTTTCACATGTCGAGGCTTCAAGCATGGATCACAGAGTTGCAGTGGGCGCGCCACTTGCGCAAAGTGTGCATCTATTCAACACATATTCGACAACTGCACCTTAGAAAGAACGCATTGTTCAAACTGTGAAGGTGACCACCCTGCCTACTCACGATCATGCTCTGCCGCGGTGGTCTAGTGGCTAAGGTACTCGGTTGCTGACCCGCCGGTCGCGGGATCAACTCCCAGCTGTGGCGGCTGCATTTCCGATAGAGGCGGAAATGTTATAGGCCCGTGTGCTCCGATTTAGGTGCACGTGAAAGAACCCAAGGTGGTCAAAATTTCTGGAGCCCTCCGCTACGATGTCTTATATATTCATATGGTGGCTTTGGGACGTTAAGCCCTACATATCACTCAAATACCCACGATCATGCCCAAAATGAAAACAAAAACAAAAAAATAGTACAATTCAAGGTTAAATTGAATCTGTAATTCCATGCGGCACCTAAACGTTTTGCACTACACAACCCTTCTTATCCCTCCTTCGCCGATGTGACACGCCGGAGCTCCGCGCCACACATTTCCGCACGCGCGAGTGTCACACGGAGTGTGACGGCGGTCGTGCCATCAGCGCCCCCGGCCGCAGAAGTCTGTATGCTCCGGCTCCTGGTAAATATGGTCTGCAGACTTCAGAGCTTGCTGTACCTCGGCCACTGCAGGCAAAGTGAGGTCTGAAGCCACTGTGAAGCTACTTGCAAGCAGGCACCATCTGCCACCTCACAAGGGTAGGTTAACTGAAGTACCACTCCTCCGGCGCCCCAGATGCCGAAGGATAGGCACAACTATTTGGAACACGCGAGAAAATTTAAACCCAACATTACAGGGCCTCCAAATGGTCCTGTAATGTGAGACAAGACTTTTTGCACGCACAGCACCAAACGACTTCAAAATGCAGACACAAATACTTCAGTGAAATGTCAAAGGACTGCTGAGAAACCTCGATGGTGTACAGGTAATTATATACAAACATACACCAATAGTTCTGTGTGTACAAAAACACACCTAAACCCCCCAAAAATCTAACTTTCTATGTCAGCAGGTTATTTTTCGAAAGCATTGGGAGGACGCCGTTGCGTCATCCGGCTGTGTTGCCGTTATAGTCAATCAATGGATTGCATGCACACTCTTATCACTACAAAGATCCCTTGAGGCAGCGGCTGTTTGAGCAGTTGTTTTGTATAAGCTTGTCAGCATGTCCTCTCTATACATATCTCCACAACACCGTCCTTACAACATGAATTCCAACCTCTAATAGACGAACTACCGGAACCCTATCTTATCCTAGGGAACTTTAAAATACATAGCCTCTGGGGTGACTCTCGCAGCGATGCGCGATGTCGCCTGATTGAACAGTTCCTTTTTTTTTCTTCCAGCACATGCCTCGTGAATCTGTGAAAGCCAACATAATACAACATCACTAACATCACCTTCTCGAGAATAGACCTCGGCCTAATATCTCCATCACTTCATACTCTGCCTGAATGGGAAGTCATAAATAGTTCATATGGAAGTGACCCTTTCTCTAGTTATCAGAACGTCAATAAGAAATGCATGTCTTCCACAGGTTTCCAATTGGCTTACTCACAAATTCGTTTGAAAACAGTTTAAAAAAGTGACTCTATTGGCTAGAACTGAAATGGGGGAGTCAACTATGGATGATGATCTGTGCTACTTTACAGCTGTCTTGATTTACGCTTCAATGAATTGTATTCCGCAAACACTTATTTTTTCATTATTTTGTTATTCATAAAATCATCATGAGCAGCAGCCTGAAGTTCGCTGCAGGACAAAGGCCTCTCCAACGTTCTGCAAGTTAAATCGGTCCTGTGCTTGCTGCTGCCAATTTATACCGGCAAACTTGTTAATCTCATCTGCCCGCCTAACCTTCTGTCTCCCCCTAACCCTTTTGCCTTCTCTGGGAATCCAGTTAGTTACCGTTATCGACCAACGATTGTCCTGTCTTCGTGCTACATGCTCTGCCCATGTCCATTTTCTCCTCTTCATTTCAACTATTATATCCTTAACCCCCGTTTGTTCCGGTGTACGAGCTGAGGGCATGGGTCGAACAACAACTTTATTGCCGATAGTGACGAGTTAAAGTAGGCCAGGTGGGTGACGTCATGCTTACGTAAGAGCGACAGCTTGCGCTCGCTATCGCGGCCATGCCAACTTGGCTACATCTTCCTTTCCTTGGAGAAATATTGGTCGCTCTGGCATGGGGCACCAACGAGGCTCGCGAAGTTCCTGAGTGCTTATTCATGGTAGTGGTGGCTCTGGAACAGGACCCAAGCCTGGCGAGCCTGAGAAAGGTGTTGTAGTGTCGGGGCATCGCAGCTTTGGAACCTCCCGGAGATGTTCCCGCGTGCGTCGGATTTCTCGGCCATGTTTCGTTTTTACCAGTAGGGAGCGTGGAGCTCCAGCTGATCCAAGGACAACTACCGGTGACCACGTCCGTGTGTGCGTGTCGTACAACGAGGCCCCCTGACCGGGTGAGAGGGCGCACAGGTCCCGGTCACCTCGATTGTAATAGACCTTCTGCTTGTGATGAATCTCCTGGAGACGGGAGTGCACCCTCCTGCTGGGCAATGGTGATGGCTTCAGGAGGCAGGAGGGAACCGGGAGCAGTGTTCTCGTCTAACGACCCATCAGCCTCTGCACAGGTGACATCAGAATAGCATCACGTGGTGTATTGCGCAACTCAAGCAGGGCTAAATGGAAGTCTGGGCTGTTATACGAACACTTCCTAATGAGCGTTCTCGCTTCTTGAACTGCCCTTTCAGGCATGCCATTTGCACGAGCGTGATAAGGACTTGACGTCACGTGGGTGACTCCTAGTTCGTGCAAAAGTTCACGGAACTCTTGGCTACTAAAAGGGGCCCATTGTCCCTACAGAGCTTCTCTGGTAAGGTTGGGCAGAAAAAAACTTTCGCGCACTACTCCTTTAAGTGCCGGGCTGTTGCGTATCGAAACTCCTTTATTTCAAAGTAAAAGGAGTAGAAGTCTACAAATAAGGCAAACTATTTACTACCATCATGCAATAAGTCCATGCCAACCATTCTCCATGGCAGACTGGGGACATCATAAGACAGAGGCATCTTAGTTGCTTGCTTTTGGTGAACGTCGCAAACTTTACATGATGCTGCAACCTGGTCAATGTCACTCGACATGGATGGCTGAAACATGACACTCATAGCCTGTATTTTCATCTTCTCTGTCCCCAAGTGGGCCAGATGAAGAAGCCGAAGGATTTCAGCTCTCTTCGCGCTTAGTACGGTTACCTTGTTACTGCGAAAGACGAGGCCATCTTGTGTATGGATCTGTTTTCGATATGCCCAAAATGGCCTGGCACATGCTGGGACGCCCTCTTTGTTTTTCGGCCAGTCAGTCTCTGCATAAGATCGGACCGTCGACAGAGCGGGATCATTGGCGCTTGCCAAACCCGAGGCAATGCTTAGAAGCTGAAACAAGGGCAACACGTTATTGAAACGCTCGGGTTCTTACGTCAATAACGCTTTGCTTGGAAAACGAGAGAGCACATCAGCCAAAAACATCTCTTTTCCTGGCTTGTACAGAAGATCGATGGTGTATCTCTGCATTGTCAGTCGCATTCGTTGCAGTGCAAGTGGGCATTGGTGAAGTGGCTTACTAAAAATTGGCACCAACGGACGATGGTCGGTTTCCAGCGTAACCTCAGAATGGCCGAAAATATAGTCGTGAAGTTTCTCGTAGCTGTGCACAATCGCCAGAACTTCCTTTTCAATATGCGCGTACCGCTTCTGAGCATCGCTTAGTGATCTAGATGAGAAAGCGATAGGGCAGACGTCTTGTATGAGAATGGCGCCAGCGCCCGTGTGGCTGGCGTCAACAGAGAGGGTGACTTGCTTTTTCGGATCCAAGTAAGCGAGCACTGGTGCTGTTACTAAGGCTTGGCGCAGCTCATTGAAGCTGCATTGCTCTTTTTCTCTCCAGACCCAGGCGATATCTTTGCGCAGCAATGTTCTAAGTGGTGCGGTGAGTACATATAATTGAGGAATGAAGCGCTACACGTAATCCATCGTTCTGAGGAAGATTTTTAATTATTTACTGTTATTCGGCACTGGCATGTCCAAAATGGCTTGGACGCGATCGGGTGTCAGGCTCAGTCCTTGCGGGGGAAAAACATGTCCCAAGTAGCGAACTTGCTCCGGCAAAAAGACCCATTTCTGCAATTTCAGACGGAGATTGTGCTCACGGCAGCGTGCAAGCGCCCTGGTGAAGTGGTTGTCGTGCTCTTCCTTCGTTCTGCCCCAGACTAACACGTCGTTCATTACAACCACTACTCTAGACAGCGCCTCCGAAAGGCGGTGCATGGCTGCTTGAAATATTTCTGGGGCGGAAGCAATTACAAAAGGCATGCGGAAAAACCGATAACGCCCTTAGGGTGCGTTTATTCTGCACAATCTGGAGCAGCTGTCAGAAAGTTTGATTTGCCAGATTCCGTATGCTGCGTTCAAGGTAGAAAAATATTTAGCTCCAGCAACTTGCTGCGCGACCTCTTCTAGAACTGGCACAGGGTAATATTCACGCACGAGAACCTTGTTAAGCTCCGTTGGGTCGGGAAAAATTCTTACTTTATCACTTTTACCTACGGCTACCTTATAGTCTGACCATTCTGTTCGCTCGGTTACCTTGGTTATGACGTTGTGCTCCTTCATGCGTTGAAGTTCAGCCTTCACTTTTTCTTCAATGGCGACCGAAACCATTCTGGCTGGCACAGCAACACCAGCGGCACCTGGTTTAAACTTCATTTCCTACTGAAAAATCTTCAGCTGCCCCAATGCTGTGAAAACATCAGTGAAGGGCTGCGTGTCGACGCTATCGACGCAGTAAGTCAAGCCAAAGCTTTCTGCTCGCTGCTCCACTGAGGGTCACGAGCACGTTTTGGTCAATGACGAAGAAGGTTTCATCGTGCTGTTTATCGTTCACAGATAGCGATAACTTTAAACTGCGCAGTTGTTTTGTGGCCGAAAAAAAACGTGTTAAAGTGGCTTGGTAGGCTTCACGAGTTATTCTCGGAAGCGACAAAACATGTTCCTTTAAAATCACACAACAGTGTGCTCCAGTATCAAGTTTGCAGACCATCGGATGGCCTTCAATGGCAACTGCGGTGGTCCTTTGGTCGCTAGCGAGTGCGTTCACAGTTAAAGTGCCCATAAAAAAGCCTGATCTTTCGTCAACATGTAGCTCTCGTATTTCTCTGCGCTTTGCATGTTCGCTGCGCAAGAAGGATGACTGCTAGCATGTTTGGGTGAAATGATTCAATCCTCCGCATTTATTGCACGCTTTTCCAGTTGCTGGGCAGATGCTGCCGCGGGTAACATTGTAGCCACATTTGTTACATGGCTTTGTCATTCTGGCCAATGCATTTACGGCTGCAGTTTCAGTGCCTTCAGTGGTGCCACGTATCTGTCGAAACTGCTCCTTGCCTTGCTCTTGGATATGACAGATTTTGACGACTCTTTGTTAAGAAGGGTTTTCAGAAATTAACTTATTTAGTCCCTTGTTCCGGATAACGAGTGTGATGCGGCTACGAAGCATGTGCTCTTCTAAGTTTCCAAATTCGCAGTGTTGGGCTAGCGTTCGCAATTTGAAAAGCAAGTCATTAAAACTTTTGTCCTTTTTTTGGTAACGGGAGCCGAAGCAAAACTCTTGGTAAGTGGGGTTTTCGCGGGCTGGTAGAAATCTCCAAACGTTTAATTATAAGGGTTACATCGGTTGTGTACTCTCATGGTTCAAGCTTAAAGGAAGCGAACACTTCTCTAGACTCTTCCCCTATGGTCACTAAAAGCGTCGCCGCCTGCACTTCTTTTGCTTGCTTGATCAGCTGAGTTGCCGTAGAAAACAGTTCATACTCACTTTTCCAGGTCTTCCACAAGCCAAGCATCTCGCGATGTGTCGAAGGGCTTTGGAGCCGGCAGAGGCGTAGTCGGCAACGTAGCCGGTGTCGGCAACGTAGGCGGTGTCGTCATGCTGGCTGTCCCACCGCTGCCACCATGTGTAAGAGAAGATGACATGGGTCGAACAACCACTTTATTGCTGATAGTGACGAGTTTAAGTAAGCCAGGCTGGTGACGTCACGCGTACGTAGGAGCGACAACTTGCACTCGCTGTCGTGGCCATGCCAACTCATTTACAGTTTCCTAATCCACTCTGCTCTTTTCTTGTCTCTTAAGGTTACACCTAGCACTTTTCTTTCCATTGCTCGCTGCGTCGTCCTCAATTTAAAGAAGCACTGACATCAAATTTACTCATGACAAGATTTTTGCGTTACCGAGTAGCTGTACACCCCATAGCAGCAATTCGCGAACTAAAATGCATCTGATGGATGAATAACCATCACTTTTATTGATTTATCTTAGTGGTATGTAGCTCTATTCAAAATTAACGGCGATCTCGCCATTTTTAGCGCTGGGAGTACCAGCAGTGGCGCTACCTCGCCGTCACCTTCAGATCACGCCACAGCAACCACTTCTCCACAGAAAAGATTGACGTCAGGCTCAGCTGCTCCGCAAACATTTTGTCTGCTAGGTGGACATAGTCGAGCCCTGTCACTTGCATTGCTGTCGTCCACATACAAAGTGTCGACTCGGGTTCAATACGATAGTCTGGAGCTTAGAATCCTCGTTATTCGTGACGTCGCGAAATATTTTTGCTTCGATCAGCCTTTTGCAGAGCAGTGATTTTGAAATTAACGCCGTTCCAAGCACACTGCAGAGGTGCCCGAGGATGGACACTTCAGCCATGTTTGCTCATGTGTTTCAGTTAGCTATATTGGTGTGTTTTGCCGTGCAAAGCTTTGAGGTTTACGCAGAGGGGTCAATGCAATACGGCTATCGCGAGTAAGCATCAGCGGAGAAATTGAATACCTTTCCTGGTTGCCAGGTTCTTTTCTGCGCCTCCAGATGGCCCCACCTATCCAAACTCTCACGGTTAACAAGGTATTACCAGTTTTACGTGGACGCAAAGTCTACAGATGAAGTAAAATCCAACAATACCTGCATCTTACTTGTTAGCGATGATATCTGACTATACACTGTTTCACTTTTGATAGCTTGTGGCCGTGTTGATGTGTAACACATGCGTAACATGCAAAGGCACCCTCATTGCGCTTTTTCCGTGCTTCGAACTAGACGGCTCCAAATCACCTGCAACCCGCAACAATTCCCCGACATGCCGGCCGTCAAGCACATGTTTAATCATGCTCTTTTATTTCGACATTCTTTTAAAGCTGTTTTTTTGTAATTTCACGAAATCATTCTAACTGGTGCGACGAAGATAAGCCGCAACGAGCGAGTGTTTCTGCGCTTCGGCGCCAGGTGGCTTTACGATAGGATCACTCGGATCGTACACCTCATTGCTGCTAGGCCATCGTAACTCAGGATAATAATTGTGGAATGTATCACACCGAACACGTAGCACTAGTGTCGATGTCGCAAGGCAGTCTATTTTCCGTTCTTTCTCCTTAGCTTTTCTACGCTCTTTGACATCGAATTAAAATAACTTCCACGCGAAGGATGCCGCTCAAATTTGGCGGCCTATGCATACCACGCGATTGAATGATCGACACATCTCGATCCTGAAAGTTGATGTCAGTGCTGGTTTAAGTTGAACCCTCCTTCTTTGAATTCTACATGTTTCAGCTCCGTAGCTAAGTACCGGCAGGATACAGCTGTTATATACTATCCTCTTGAGGGTTAGTGTCAAACTACTTGTCATAATTTAAGAGTGCCTGCCAAGTGTGCTCCACCCCATTCTTAATCTTCTAGTTTCTTCAATCTGGGGGTTTGGCTCCGCGGTTATTACCTTCCCTTAGTAGACACAGTCTCTTACAATTTCAAGTGGACTATTACCTAACTCAAAGCACTGCTCTCTTTCGAGATTGTTGTACATTACTTTTGTATTCTACAGATTATTTTTAAGACTCACCTTTCTGCTTTCCTTGTCTAACTCCGTAATCATGAGTTGCGATTCGTCCCCTAAGTTACTCAGCAATGCAATGTCATTGGCGAAGCGCAGGTTACTAAGGTACTCTCCAACAACTTATATTCCTAACTGTTCCCAATCTAGGCCTCTGAAAGCTTCCTGTAAGCACGTGGTAAATAGCATTAGGGAGATCGTATCTCCCTATCTTACACTCTTGTTAATTGGTATGCTGCTGCGTTCTTAATAAAGCACTGTGGTAGCAGTTGATCCCCTGTATATTTCTTCTAGGATGTTTATAACGTGACGAACCAGTTTATTCGGCCAGGCTCAACCTAAATCACGCTGGTGGTGATATTTTTAGATGAAGAAGACGTACAAGTGATGATGATTACAAAGAGAATAAAGAGTCATTCGCTTGTCGCGCTCACCCTAATTCCCCCGCGTGGTGAAAGCGGCCGCCTGGTCGCTTGATAGTATTATGAAATGCGTCGCGCATAAGGCATTAAACGAGATACGTGCACTATCTCTGTTCCTCGTCAACGATGATCAGGACTAGCGCTAAGAGGAGAAACGCGGTAATTGACAGGAGATGTCTGTTCGACCACCATGTATGGCCCAATGAAGCGACTGATGACTTTGTTGCATAGGCCGGGGACGCGTAGTAGAGTCCATAGAAGAACTTCGTCACCAGGGGAAAAACTCACAACACGGTGAGACGAGTCATAGCAAGATTTTCGAGTGTCTTGAAAGAGGCCGGTGGTAACACGGGCCTGGTGATGGCAGTGTGCGAGACGAGATAGGAATTCTTCAGAGAAAGGAGCCGTCGAGGGTGCAGGGGCCGAAAGGAAAGAGACATCCAGAGCGAAACTCGGCGAGCGACTATGGACGCGAAAAAATGGAGAAAAGCCAAGCCGATAGTGCGTTGAGCAGCCGTATTATAGGCGAATGTCACGAAGGGTAGAATTGCATCCCAGTTCGTGTTGTTGGGGTGAATGTACATGGCGATCATGTCCGATAGGGTCCGATGAAACCGTTCAGTCAATCCGTTGGTCTGCGGGTGGTAGCTAGAAGTGGTCTTGTGAACAGTGTTCGAGGCACGCAAAACTTGCTCGACAATGGAAGATAGGAAGGCTTTGCCACGATCACTGAGGAGAACGCGTGGAGCTCCATGACGCAAAAAAAAATGTGGCTAAGAAAGAAATCGGCGATCTCAGTGGCAGTCCCAGATGGTATAGAAGCTGTTTCTGCGTAGCGGGTAAGGTGGTCGACTGCCGTGACAATCCAGCGATTCCCATTGGATGATATAGGAAGAGGGCCATACAAGTCGGTTTCATCGACTTCAAAAAGTGAGGCGGGACAAGAAAGAGGTTGCACTAAGCCAGTCGGAGCATTTGTCGGTCGTTTTCGCCGTTGGCAATGGACACAGGAGGCGACGTACTTAGCGACGGCTGAAGAGAGGCCAGGCCAAAAACAACGACTTCGTATTTTGTCGTAAGTCTTGTGGTAGCCTAGATGAGCAGCGGTTGGATCATCATGAAAGGCTTCCAGAACTTTACGTTGCAGAGAACGTGGGATGACGGGTACCCACTTGTTGCCATCAATGTGGTAAATGTAGCGACATAAAGCATTACCGACAAGCTTAAATTGTTTAAGTTGTCGACGGAGTCTGGCGTTTGGAGAAGTAGTAGAGCCGGTCAAGTGGTCAGAAATGGTGTGGCAGTATGGGTCGACACGTTGTTGTGAAACAAGGACGGATAGGGTAGCAGGTGATGAACTTAGCACTGCGATTGGAGAGGTGCTGTCGTTTTGGAGTATCGATGGTGAATTGCTTCCGCTGGGCAAAGGACAGCGCGATAGAGCATCAGCATCTTGATGCTTCTTTCCAGGTCTATAGGTGACATCGAAATCATACTCCTTCAAGCGAAGCGCCCAGCGACCAAGGTGACCCGATAAGTTTTTTGCGATGAAAGCCAGAAGAGGACGTTATGGTCGGTCACGACGGTAAAATGACGGCCGTGAAGATATGGTCGGAATCTTTGCACTGTCCAAACAACAGCAAGGCACTCCTGCTCGGTGATAGTGTAGTTCTTTTCGGGAGCGGTAAGAGCACGACTTGCGTAAGCAACGACGCGTTCGCGTGACTTTTTGTCACGCTGCAAGAGTACCGCACCAAGACCATGACTACTTGCGTCGGTGTGAAGGATGGTGGGTGCGGTGGAATCGAAGTGGCACAGTACCAGATCCGACGTGAGGGCTTGCCTCAATGCCGTTAAAGCGCTTTCACAGTCTTCAGACCAAATGAAGGGGACGTTCTTTGCGAGGAGTTGATGGAGCGAAGACGCAAGTTCCGCGAAACCACGTATGAAGTGCGGGAAGTAAGAAGATAACCCAAGAAAGCTGCGCAGGTCTTTTTGACTTAGTGGACGAGGGAAATAGAGGACAGCGGCAAGCTTCTCGGGGTCCGGCCGAATTCCTTCTTTGCTGACAAGGTGGCCGAGAACCTTGATTGTCGTACAACCCATCTTGCGTTGAAAAAGCGGTCTTCTCTTTATCAGACTCCGACATTGGTATCTGCCAGTAGCCTGACCTAAGGTCGAGGCTGGAAGAATACTCTGCGCCCTGTAATGAATCCAGTGCATTGTCGATCCGAGGAAGGGGATAAACATACTTGCGCGTTATTTTGTTTAGCGCACGGTAATCGACGCAGAAATGCACTGTCTCATCTTTCTTTTGAACGAGAACAACTGGGGATGACCAGCGACTCGAGGAAGGACGTATGATGTTGCGTCGTAGCATGTCTTAGACGTTTTCTTTGATGATCTTGCGTTCTGCCTGAGACACGCGATATGGACACCGATGTACAATACGAGAGCCTTCGCGGAAAAGATGACGAACAGTAACTGGATAATTACCACAAAACAAGCGTTTGTAAGTATTGGGACGAGGCTGACAAACTGCGCTACGTCAACCTTCACCTCATGCTGTGAGTAGCGGTGGTAGTCATGCTGATGGCGGGCGAGTTCACGTCAAATAGAGAACGGTGCCTACTTAACAGGGCGAGCAAATCTTCAGTTTGATCAGGTGTTAGGTCATTGCTTATTGTTGCCGACACAGGTGTGGCAGAGGCATTGAATGGCAATGATTGCGACTTCGGAACATCGTCGTGGTTGTTGTTCGGAAGAGTACCAATCGCAACAGGCTCACTGTCGACCGCGCAAGATACTGTTGAGCCACAGGGGATTAGTACACACTCGGGCGTTTGATTTATGGCTGTTAGGTACGTACACCCATTGAAGAAGCGAATAAGCCCCGGTGTGATCACAATGCCCCCCCGTAGGGTATGACCGTAAGGGAGAATTAGTACGTCGCGATCCACAATGTCGGTGCGATTAACACTTATAATTTCTTCGATGTATGGCCGAAGTACATAATCTGACTTGGTAACAAGGCGTATGCGTCCATCTTGTTCAAGCGGAGGAGAGTCTGTGGCATTTAGTTGCAGGAGGCGCTGATGACATGATATGAAAGCGGACGCAGAAGACAAGAAATCCCACCCAAGAATGAGAGCGTGGGTGCACTCACGAAATACCGCGAAAGCAATGTGATGACGAATGCCTTCTATGCAGACACGAACGGTACAATGTGCAAGTGGACAAATGAGAGCGTTGGTCGCTGCACGTAGAGGTGGGCCGGCATAAGGTGTGGTGACTTTTCGAAGGCGGGAACAAAAATCAGCACGAATAATCGAAACGGCAGCGCTATTGTCTACAAGAGCCTCAACACGTACACCTTCTACAAACACTACCATCAAATTCGATGGCCGCTCTGGAGGAATTGTTAGCTCTCCAAGAGATGCAGTTTCCCCTCCTAAAACTGCATTGGGGAGTTTTCCGCGTGGGCGTTCGTGGAATAGGAGGCGGGCCGTAGAGGCGACACTGAACGGCGACCTGGCGAAGGCGACCTGCGGCGAGACGTACGGGAATTCCCAGGCATGTCCGTATGGTAAGTAGGTGACGGTGAACGGTAGTAGGACAATCGGGAGGGTGGCCGTAAGTAGTTCATGGTCAAACGTAAGCTTCGATGTTCTTCGGGAGCGTAGCCGCGTTGCTCGTCTTGTTGGCGCCTTCGACAAAACCGAGCGATATGTCCTCGATAGCCGCAGTAGTAACAGATTGGTCGAGGTGGGCGCTGAGGTGCGTAGTAAGGTGGTGCACGCACTGGCGGTGATAACGAAGCCACAGGCGTATGGTCTGCTGTTGTACGCACAAAAACGGTGGGTGCGGCAGAGAGCACGGCAACTTCTTTCTGCATACCCAGCCTGGGCGTGTCATGGTCGGGCCGCCTGGATCGCGTGGTTTCGTCCACAACGGTAGAAAGCGCTGCAATTACGGCGGCTTTGCGAAAACTGCGATCCTTTTCTGCACGAGATGTTGTAGTGCTGACGGACTCCAAATCGGCGCTACAAAGACTGCATCGTGGCCTACCTCAAGAAAAGTTCACCAGGCAATCTCTGGCACTAATCAAACACCTAAATGGCAAGAGTTTTAATATAAAGTTCCAGTGGATCCCATCCCACGTTGGCATTGAGGGCAATGAAAAGGCTGATGCCCTTGCATGCGAAGCACGTACATCGTTTCCAAAAGTAAGAACTCCCAAGACTTACCAGAACAACAAAGATGTGATACGCAATCATTTCAAGGCGATCTACAGGTTTCCACACCAAGCATGTGTAATTCATGGACTTTCTCGTGAAGAAGCGACGCTGTTGTACCGCATTAGAACCGGCTCCGCATACACCCCGGCCTGGTCATTCAAGACTGGGAGATACGCTTCATCGGGGATATTGAACATTTCATTTGGCTTTGCCCACAGTTTGATGCGCAAAGAGCAGCGATGATCCGCACCTTGCGAAAAGGCTGTCATAGGCACCGGACAGTTGATGACATCATCTTTCCTGAAGGACCCGCGGCAACTAGGAGGAACGTGCAACGAACTTTGTTGGTCTTCCTGCGAGACACTGGGCTGTCTGACACGTGGTGACATTTTCCAAATTAAGGAGATGCTCAGGCGGAACAATTGCCGGCCATGCAGGCCAGGCTAACCCCGCCTGCTGCAACACCACCACCAAACTTTGGCGTACGTGCGCGTCTGGCGCACGCAGGGACTGTTGGAACACGTCGCCAACGATGCGGAGGCGATGTCTTGTTTAATCAGGTCTCGCAAGCTATCTTTTTCAGGAGGTAAAGTAACTTCCGCAGCACAGGAAGGGCAGCGCCCGTGCAGCTCTTCACGAACGATGTCGCGAATAAGCGCACGCAAGTCGAGCGGTGCAGGCAAACGAACGTCGGTGGCATCGTAGCAAAGGCGAAGAGACTGAAGCTCGTCAAGTCACTGACAGATGGTTATCACGTCCTGGGTGGTGGCAGGATTTTGCGTGGCGAGGGCGTCAAAGGCGACGGTGTTAATGCCTTTAATAATGTGGCGTATTTGGTCGTTCTGAGACATGCCGGTGTTAACGCGCTTGCACCCCTACCACTTGTGAGGAACCGGTTTATTCGGCCAGGCTCGAGCTAAATCACGCTGGTGATGATATTGTTAGATGAAGAAGATGTACAGGTGATGATGATTACAAAGAGAATAAAGAGTCATTCGCTTGTCGCACTCACCATATATGCTTCATCAACGCCCCGATTCAGCAGTGTCTAGATGACTGCTGATATTTCTACTGAATCAAACGCCTTTTCGTAATCTATGAAGGCTATGTATAGTGGTTGGTTATACTCTGAGCATTTCTCTATTACCTGATTGATAGTATGAATGTGGTTGATTTTCGAGTAGCCTCTTGAAAATCCTGCTTGTTGCTTTGGTTGATTAAAATCTAATGAGTTCTCACCTCTGTTAGAAATTGCCATTGTAAATAGCTTGTATACTATGAAGAGCAAGCGGATCGGCCTTTAATTCTTCAAGTCCTTGTCATCTTCTTTCTTGTGTATTAACACGATGCTAGCATTCTTCCACGACTCTGGTACTCTTCCCGTCAGGAGACACCTCGTAAAAAGGGTGGCTAGTTTTCTAACACAATCTGTCTTCCATCTTTCTCAGATCTGGTGTTGCCTGATCCTCACCAGCAGCTTTGCCTCTTTGCATGCTCTCCAAGGCTTTTTTACTTGTTCTATCATTACATGTGGGCTGTGATATGGTTTACCGCTAGTTCTTATAATATTAAGGTCGTGGTCCCAGCTACTTTACAGAACACCTCCGCAATTTTAACTATCCTATCCACATTGATAGCTATTTTGCCTCTATCGTTCCTTAGTGCATACACATAAATTTTCCCTAGCTTAAGTTTCCTCTTCAATGCTTTGACGCTCCCTCCGTTTTTCAAAGCCTGTTCGATTCTCTCCATGCTATACCTTCTTACATCGGATACCTTACGCTTATTATTCAACTTCGAAAGCTCTGACAGTTCTGTTTTTTCTGTTGATCTTGAGACTTTCATGCTTGGACGCTTCCTGATGACATTCTCCGTTTCCCTGGAAAGCTTGCCAGTGCCCTGTTTAACTACCCTGCCTCCTACTTCCACTGCACAGTCTTCAGTCAGTATAGTATACTGTGTTTTACCGTACTCATCGCCGATTCTACGTCTTCATAGAAGCTTTCAATTGAAGCGTCTTCATGGCTGGATATAGGCGCTTAAGCCTGTACCACCTTCATCTTGTATCTATAATTCAGTTTAATTAGGATACCTACCACCCTTTTATTATTGCTGTAGTATTCCTCTTTCTTGCGAGCTGTGTTTCTGTGCATTAGGAACCCCACTCCAAATTCTCTTCTGTCAGCTAGGCCCCGATAGCAAAAGACATGCCCATTCTGTAGCACTGTAATGGCCTCTTCTGTTCTCCTAAACTTAAGGAGCCCTATTATATCCCATTTACCACTCTGTAGATACTTAAATAGTACAGCTAGACTTGCCTCACTAGATGACGTTCCAGCGTTAAACGTTGCCAAGCCGAGGTTTCAATTCATAAATTACTGCGGAGCAATAGTCCAAGCAGGGTGAGCAAAAATACCCACCAACAACAGAAAACAAGTGAAAAGTGGCCTTTACATTACTATTCTGGTTGTATGACAAAAAAACAACAACTAGGTCATAATACAACCATAAAGAAGCAACAAAAGAACAGCATCCACAAAAATGGTCGTGGAAGCTCGGGGAATACTTCCGTTAGTTTGTTCCAATCAGCTGTCATTTGTGGAAAAACGGAGCAGCGAAAATTTTCAGTCCTTGCGTAGATTGGCGTTAGGGATTGAGAATAGTGGGACCGAGTGGGTGTGCTTAAACAAGGAGAAAACGTACGCTGTGGTGTCCAAGGATAGCCTGTGGTTTCCTTTGTCAGACCATCAGGCAAACGATGAGTCCTATGGTGAAATAATGAATGCTGTATAGTGCGCACAGTACCAAATAAGGCACGGAAGCTGCTACGGGACTCACCTACCACCGAGAATATTATAAACTATAAAAACATCAAGTGACAGGCGAGAAGAAAAAGTTGGTATAAATATTTATCGGGCATTACGTCATACGCCCAAGAGGGTAACGTCTGGAACAGGGTGCGAAAGGTAGAAGGGAAACATGCATATTGTGAGCACTGACTACTTGCTTCATCATCTTCATCTGAACCAAAAAACTATTGTAATCATCATCATTGCTAGACGCTTCGCTGTCTGTGGCTCTCGCGCCTGTGTTAGAGAATACAACGGCCGTTTCGACGTACCTAAAGTCTTCTCAGAAGTGATGGAGCATGCTGTGATTCCCATGTCCTGTGTTCCACCAGTCACCCTTGGAGCTCCGCTCTGGCCGATAGGTGTGTGCTTCCCAACAGTCATGGTGCAAAATGACCCACCCCTGCGGCCATCTTCACACCACACGCTGAACCGTCTGGGCCTCGCTACACCGTGTGTACACCACAACGCGACCCTCCGGTATTTCACGGCCTTCGCGGAAAAGATGACGAACAGTAACTGGATAATTACCACAAAACAAGCGTTTGTAAGTATTGGGACGAGGCTGACAAACTGCGCTACGTCAACCTTCACCTCAAAGAGGGCGCTAAGAGATGGTTCCACAACCACGAACGTGACAATCCCGATTGGACTACATTCAAGGTGCAACTCAGGCTGGCTTCCGGCATGGCTGTAGGATGCTCTGAAGCGGCCAAACAGAAACTCGCCAACCGCATGCAAGAGTGGACGAAACCTATACATTCTATGTTGAAGATGTGCTGGCTCTTTGTCGCCAAGCCCAACGGGACATGACGGAGGCCGACCACATTCGTCACCTACTGACAGGCGTCAACTTTGTCGCTTTCAATGCCCTCGTCATTCAGACCTCCAATACAATTCAAGACGTGATCACTATGTGCCAACGCATAGACACGCTTTATCGTGTGCGCACTTCACAGACAACCTGTGACACCCGCTTTGCCAGAAAGCCTGAATTACGAGCTCTTATTCGCACGATTTTCTGAGAGGAATTTCCCGGCAATGTTTCAGGCAACCCTGCCCTCTCCTCCGTCCGCCCTCCGGCTCCAAACATGCGTGACATTATCAAGAGCGAATCGGCATCGATGACGAGCGTCACACGAGCCCCGTCTCCTGTTCCATTTTGTGCACCTTCATTCGCCGAAGTTGCATCAAGGACCCCTGCACCAGTTTCGGTTGTGCCTGCTGACGTTGCATGTGACCGTTTGGCTTCGATGGCAGTACAGGCGCCCGTGCAACCACACTACCCGATATGACATGCTTCGTGCCCCGTGTGCTTTCCGTGAGGCATACGGGGCATCCTGCCGCCGCCGTCAACAGGATGAACGATGCGGATACCTAACTTATGAGTGAAGCTTTGCCTCAATATCCGATGTCTACATTCCCGTACCATATTCAGCCTTTTCACAGCGTTCCCTCTTACTTCCACAGTTCTAAGGCTCGTCTAGTTCTTCCTGGTCATCGGGCTACCGTTGTCCGTCAACATTTCGGCATACATCATCACCCTTACGTCGTGCTCCAACCTCTCTCGACAGCCAACCAGAAATCTAGAGGCTGCAGTTTCAATAGGAGAAACTGCTCTTATTTGAAACGCAACAATTCCTCAATTTCTCCCAGCAAATTTACTGCCTGTTCGTGTTGAAGATGCTTCTGTTAACGCTCTTATAGACACTGGCGCTTCCATTTTGGTAATTCACCATGAATTATGTTTTCATTTACGGAAATTGCAAACTCCTTATGTTGGTCCTATGTTGTGCGGTACTAATGACGATCTTATTTGCCCTACAAGGTTCGCCCTACTGCCCTACTGTTTGCCCTACTGTTCGCACGCTCATTGACGGAATCCGTTATTAAGTAGAGTTGTCTGTGCTTCCTACGGGCGCTCATCAGATCATCTTAGGCTGGAATTTTCTATCGTCTTCGTCAGCTGTTATTTCGTGTGGTCTACCTTTATTCGTCTTGAAAAGACTGACCATTCTTCTTCCAATTTTTCGTCGTTATAATTTATAACAGCTGCGGACTTTCACCTGCTTTCTGGTCCAAAGCGCGTCCTTACAATCAGATCACGAGACATTATAGATGTTGACGCATTCGCTATCCCTTTCCAACGCTGCATTCTTCGCGAAATGACCATTGCCTTTTGCCCAGTGCATTTATTCCATAGTTATGCAAGCCATACTGCCTACAATACGACACCTAAATCACTACTGCCGCTAGAGGGGTCTACTGTTGCCAGCGTTCTTGAGGAAACACCGGTATGCGTCGTCACTGTTTCACCTAGCTGCTCTTCGCCCCGCTGTTCACCCGCCGGATGTGCATGTCGTGCTATCGAAGCCAATGTGAGCACATATCTGACTGAGACTGGTGCCTCGATCACCATATTAGTGAAACACAAAATTTGCTTCAACGGTAATTCCGATGACCTTGGGTAAACAACCGTGGCCACTCATCGCATCGATACAGGCAGATCCCGTATTGTTCTCCGCCATTCTTACCGTGTACAATCTTCTGAACGCAATGTTATAGAAGAACAAGTTTAAAACTTGCTAGCATGCAATGTTATCAGGCCTTCAGCCAGCCCATGGTCTTCTCCTGTTGTACTAGTGAAAAAGAAATATGGCTCGATTTGATTCTGCGAAGACTATAGAGCACTGAACGAGATTACCCGTAAGGACGTTTATTCGATGCCTCGGATAGACGCTGCTCTTGATACATTACAAAGTGCCCGGTACATTTCAAGTGATGACTTTCTCTCTAGTTATTGGCAGATCCCCCTGCACGAGTCCAATAAAGAGAAGACTGCCTTTTCCACACCTGATGGACTCTTGAAAATCAGTGTAATGCCTTTTGGCCTATGCAATGCCCCTGCCACATTTGAACGGAAGATAGATACGGTACTGCAGAGCTTTGAATAGAAGACCTGTCTTTACTATCTGGCAGACATCATCTTCTTTTCGTCCAGCCTCTCACAGTACGTAGAACGGCTATACAAAGTTCTAACGTGTCTAGCTAAGGCTGGTCTCCAGCTCAACACTAAGAAGTGTCGCTGTTCCAGTCCCGTCGTCAGTAAAATTTACATTGAGCCTGATCTTGACAAGATTTGTGTGGTACTTCACTTTCTTACGCCAACGACAACCAAAGACCTTCGCAGCTTCACTGGCTTAGCGTCGTACGTCCGCCGCTTTGTGTGTGATTTCGTCACTATCACCCCTCCTCTGCACATACTTCTCATTGTGAACGCATCCTTTGTCTCATTCTGAACTCGAACTTCACCTGAAAAGAAAAATAACATAAAATAAATATGGTGACTAGTCCACTTTTACGTGCAGCAATAGTAAGCGTAAAGCCAATTGAACATAAATAAAAAGGGGTGTAAAAAGTTCCAAAAGTGCAAGTGTTATGTTTTTTTAAACACCAATTGGAAAAATGAAATTGGGGCACGGTAACGTATGTAGGTCCTAAAATGTTGGCACAACAAGCACGAAAAGAACTTCTTTAGACTACTTATTTTGTGTTCTTCAAAGTTAAATCAAGTGAAATGATAGATGATGCTCTTCACGTGCCCAAAAGAACCCTATGCCTGCCTTGAATGATGTCCAGGAGTAGACAATCACTGGTAAGAATTGAAGGAGGATGATGCATATATCATCTGAAAAAATTCTTCAGAACATTTCAGGCTTACAAAGCATGAGGTCTGGAACTTGCAAACCATATTACAGACCTCGTGTGTAAGAAGCAAGGGGTGGCCCGCAATTTCCGTCCCACTCAGCCAAGTTCGTTGAGCAGCTGTATTCTCTTCTTTTCTCTTTTTTTCATATTTTCTATCTTGCTGATAAGGGTGACGTATGTGTTGATTAAATAATGTTATGATGATGGTGTATGTCGCCACCGGTGGTATCTGTCGCCGCCAGTGGTATCCGTCGTTCAGGTTGACGCTATCGCTCTGATTCGGAGAGCGTGGGTCAGGGCACGGAACTTTCCCTCTATTCGAGCACCGTTTGTCTGGTAGGATGCCTTCGAAATTGCTTTTTTCCATCTCAAGTGGTGCCTCAAATCACGGCCGGCGATACGCCGATTCGACCATGAAGCACCTACTGTTCGACACACTGACGCCAGTGGACTTGGCATCGGTGCGGTCCTGCTTCAGCGAAACGACGCCTCCGAAGAACAACTCGTGGCCTACGCTATCCGTACTCTTTCACCTGCTGAGTGAAATTATAGCCTTACCGAACAAAATTGTCTCACCATCAAGTGGTCCGTGCATAAGTGTCGCTTCTACTTATACGGCCGGCATTCAACAGTAGTGACTGATCATCAAGCTCCTTGGTGGTTATCAACTCTCAAGAATTTTTCGGAATGCCTTGGCCGTTGGGTGCTACGTTTACAGTAGTATGACATCAGTGTCACATATATATCACGTCGGCAACATCAAGATGCCGACGCTTTGTCGCGTTACCCATTATTGCCAACTGCCGAACTTTCACCTCCCATCTGTTCATCACTGAACAGCCAAGTGACCAAGAAAATGGCTCTTGTTGGTCTGAAAGAGTTTGTTGCCTCAGTGGACCTACTTTCATCCACAGATTTTGCATATCTCCAACATGCAGATCTATACTGCCACACAATCATCAATCGGCTCACTGGCTTCTCCCGGGCACCAAACAGCCGTTTAAGACGACAACTTAAACGATTAAAGCTTCAGGATTGAAGATTATGTCGGCAAATTTACCAATCTTTCAGTAACTAATGGGTTCCGGTCATCCCTCGCTTACTCCGTCTCCAGGTTTTACAAGCTTTTCTTGATGACGTGTCAGCGGGCCACATAGGCTTTCACAAGACTGACGACCGCATCAAGACTCGTTGCTTCTGGCCTGGCCTTTCTACTTGTGTGGCCTAGTACGTCGGCTCGTGTGCGTCATGCCGACACCGAAAACATACCACATCTCTTTCCGTGGAGCTGTTGAAACCTCTGCCGTGCCCGTCGACATCCTTTAAATTTGTGAGCATCGATTTATACTAACCATTCCTCACTCCCGTCAGCCACCGTTAGATTGTTAGTGCCGTCGGCCACATTAACTTATATGTGGAGACGACAGCTCTTCTCTCTAGCGCTACCTCCGAAGTCGCCGATTTTATTCCGCGTGCCATGTTTTGCGCCATTGCGTCCCGCGTGTTCTCCTTAGTGATCATGCATGGTAAGACATTTCTTCCCCGAGTCTTTACTGAAGTTCGCCAGACATCTGAAACCATACCCAAAACCCCATCAGCCTACCATACGCAAACGAATGGTCTAACGAAGCGTTTTCACCGAACTTTGTGTGACATTTCTTCATGTATAATCAACAAGATCACAAAAACTGGGACACTATGCTTCCCTTCGTCACATTCGCATACAATACTGCCATACAACGTACGACAAGTTACAGTACATGTTTCCTCGTTTATGGCGGTTCACCGCATTTCGTTCTAGATACCAGCTTTTTGTCCACGTCTTCTGCTCCATCTTCTTCTCTACCAGAAGAGTTCGCTGCTCGCGTCACCCATTGCCGTGAAATTGCCCGCGCCAACACCGCTTCAAATCAGGACAAGAGGAAAGTTGATAGCGATTCGAAACGACGTGTGGTTACGTTTCGCCCCGGTGACGAAGTGCTCCTGTGGACACCTATTCGTGTACCTGGGCTCTGTGGAAAATTTCTTCACAGGTATTTGGGTCCACACACCATGCTGGAACGAACACCTGATTAAAACTATCGCGTCGCTCCTGTCAACCTGGCTTCTGATTGTTGTCACCTCAGTACCGAGATCGCTCATGTATCTTGACTGAATTGATATATTCGGCATCCCACGCTCTATAACTTCCTGCCCTCTTTTGCGTAAGGGAAAAACAGTGTGAGCACCCACTATTTGCTTAATCGTCTTCATCTGGTTACCCAAAAACGATTGTAACCATCATCATCGTTAGGCGCGCGTGCTTCAGTGCTTGTGGCTCGCGTGCCTGTGTTGGAGAATACTACAGTCGTTTCTTCGTACCTAACTTCGTCTTACAATATTCACTTACTCTGGTGGACACGCAAGGCAGCTCCTTGGAGGACCAGGCGAACACTCTTGGGGTTCACTTCGAACAGGTCTCCAGCTCATCACAATAAAGTGAACCTTTCCAACGATGCAAAACCACAATAGTCAAAGAGATTTGAGCACAAAGCCACAAAACACGAGGTATACAATGAAGCTTTCTGTTTGACTGAACTACAAGCCTCACTTACCTGCTGCAATAAATCTACCCTAGGCCCAGACCGCGTAGCATATGAAACATTAAAACACCTTCGTACTGGAACACAAAAAGCCCTCCTTTCCCCATATAACACGATTTGGTTTTTCGGTGAGCTACCCTCAGCCTGGAAAAAAGCCATCGTTACCCCGATTCTAAAACAAGGCAAGACCCGTCCTCAGTTTTTAGCTACAGGCCATTAGCGTTAAGTAGTTGTCTTTGTAACGTCTTCGAAGAAATGATAAGCAGGCGATTAATGCACTTCATTGAGACTAATGGCATACATAACCCATACCACTGCGCATTTCGAAAGGCTATGTCCACCACTGATCACCTTGTCCGTATCGACACACAAATTGGTGAGACCTTCGCTCATAAGCAGTTTTTTCTTTCTCGGTTCCTCAATAGGGAGAAGGCCTGTGATACTAAGTTGCGCTTTGAGATACTGAGAGACCTTTCACACTTGGGTGTATGGGGTAGAATGTTTAACCTAATCGAAAGCTACAAGACCAATAAGACATTCTGTGTTCAATTAGACACTGTTTTGTCGGAATCATTTCTCCAGGAAACAGGAGTGCCGCAGGTAGGTGTATTGAGTTGCACAGTCTTTATAGTCAAAATGAACTCCTTGTGCCTCGCTATCCCACGCAATATATGTTACTGCACATATGTTGATAATGCGCAGGTCAGTTTTAAATCGTGCAACCTCTCAATGTATGAACTGCTGGTTCAACTAGGTTTGAACAAAGTTTATCAATGGGCAGATGTGAATGGTTTGAAACTTAACACGCAAAAGAGCACATGGGTCTTGTTCTGCCGTAAGAGGGGCGTTCATCCCGATGCCAAGATTTGCCTGCATGGTGAAAGCCTGCCTGTACAGTCTGAGTGTAAGTTCCTAGGTCTAAATTTAGACACAAAACTAACCTTCATACCCCACATTAGGTATTTAAAGATCAAGTGCCTATAAACAATCAATATTTTAAAAGTGTTGTTCCGCACTACGTGGGGTAGTGACAGAAACTGTCTCATGCATTTGTGCAGAAGGCCTGTGCGCACTCGCCTCGATTACGGTACTATACCCTACCAGTGTGTGACACAATCAGCTTTAAAGATGCTCAACTATGTCCACCAAATAGGCATTCGCCAGTCTACGGGTGCTTTTTGAACTAGCCCCGTAGAATGCCTATACTCCGTGTCAAATAAAGGGTTGCTCCATCTGCAGAGATGTTGTATGTCTTTTACATACTATCTCATGGTGAATGCAGACAAAGAACATCCCACACACTCCACAATTATAATCTGTCACATTCTACCTTGATCCACAATTGTCCTTCGCTCAGAGAGCCCTACTCACTCCGTGTGAAGAGCCTCGCTGAGAAAATAGGTGTGCCACTTCTAGAACACCGTTTTAGAGCTCTCGAAACATATCCGACACCGTGGCAATGGTGGGTCCTAGAATGCGACGTATCCTTCGTGCAAATAACCGAACAGGCACCTACTACACATATTGTCATGACGTCAAAACAGAGGTCTTGTCGCACAGATTGAGACACTAGAAGCAGGTCGATCTTTTTAATTGAACGCGCAAGCGAGTTCTTTTTCGTCCATTTCGTAGTGCTCCGTGGCACATGCACAACTGCCATCGTCTTTCTTGAGCAAGCACGTGACATTTGCCTCCCTCCGAAAGCAGCATCGTCCCGATGTGCAACTTATGTGCTTTACCAGGCGTATGAAGTGGTCGTATGAAAACGGTAACTGGGAGCTAGTTAACTCGATAAATACGGTTTCATACGCACGACGTGCACGACTTGAGGCAAATGCTTTTGGCGCTTACAGCTTGAATCAATAACGGGAACAACTTCGTAGTTCACGTCGTTCAAGCGTCGCGTGACGCTGTATGGACCAAATTACTGTCTTAGTTTCTGAGACAGTCCCCGTCGACATATCGGAATCCTGACCTACGCTTTGTCGCCTGGTGTGTAGCTAATAAACTTGTGTCGGGTGTCGTAGCGTTGTGCATCTTGATGCTGCTGATGACAGATGCGCACGCGCGCGAGCTGTGTGGCTTCTTCGGTGCGCTGAGTTAGTTCTTCGGCGTCTACATGGTTGTCATCACACTCATGTGGCAACATGGCGTCTATTGTTGTCGTGACTTCGCGACCATAGATCAGACTGAACGGTGTCATTCCAATGGTTTCTTGTCGAGCGGTGTTATAAACAAAGGTCACCTACGGCAGTATCTCATCCCAGTTTTTATGTTCCGTGTCAACGTACATGCTGATCTTGTCTGTGAGGGTCCTATTGGGGCGCTCCATCAGTCCGTTTGTCTGCAGATTGTATGCAGTTGTTCTCGAGTGAGCTGTACCGCTGAGTCTGAGAACCGACTCCAAAAGCTCTCCGGTGAAGGCAGGCCCTCTGTCTGTGATCACTGTTGTCAGAGCGCCATGCCGAAGGACGATGTTTACGATGAAGGACTGACCGGCTTCTGCTGCTGTGCTGCGCTGCATAGCTTTAGTCTCTGTATAACGGGACAGGTAATCAGTGACCACAATAATCCATCTGTTCCCTGTTCTGGATGTTGAAAAGGGACCCGGGAAATCCATTCCAATCTGAGCGAACGGCTTTTCTGGTGCTTAGACTGGATGTAAAAGACCGGCTGACTTGCTGGCAGGCGCTTTGCGTCTTTGGCAGCCGGTGCAAGTTCGCACGTGATGGTTAACAGCAGCAGGTAACTTTGGCCAGCAGTACTTGCATCGTAGCGGGCCTAATGATCGGGTGTAGCCTAGATGACCAGAAGTTGCTTCATCATGGCACGCTTTCATAATGTCTTTTCGAAGAGAGGCAGGCACGACGAGCAAGTGAGGGTTACCAGTTGGTGAGAAGTTTTTCTTATAGAGAACATCGTTTCGCAAGCAAAAAGATGCAGTCCTCTAGCAAATAACTGCGGCAAGTCTTTACGTCGTCTTTCTAAGTATTCAATGAGTCGTAACAGCTCAGGGTCACTGTGCTGCTTTCGTGCAATAGTGGCCGTGTTGACAACTCCCAAGAATGCCATGTCGATGTTTTCATCATCAGGAGTGGTGGTTTTCACTGGCGACCGTGAGAGACAGTCGGCGTCAGTGTGCCTCTTCCCAGATTTATAGACGATGGTCATGTCAAACTCTTCAAGCCTTAGGCTTCAGCGTGCCAAATGACGACCAGATGGATCTTTAAGGTTGGTGAGCCAGCACCAAGAGTGATGGATGCTAACAACCTTGAAGGATCGGCCGTACAAATACGGACGACATTTGATGACTGCCCACACCACGGTGAGACACTCCTTCTCGGTGGTCGAGTAGTTCTCCTCCGTGCGAGAGAGAGTTCTGCTGGCTTAGGCTATTACTCTTTCACAGCCGATTTGCCACTGCAGCAGAATGGCACCTAGACCTACATTTCTGGCGTCGCCGGTAATAGGCGCACAACCCTAAGAAGCGTCTCACAGGCTTTTTGTCAAGGGGTGCAGGAAATTGCGCTACGGCGTCTATTTCGGCCGGGTCAGGTCGAACAACTTCGTGGCTGACGACGTGGCCTAGGAAGCTGAGTTCGTTGAAACTAAAATGATATTTTTTTTCTGGTTTTAAAATCAGGCCGGCCGAGTTAATGGCTTGGAGTACGGAAAATAGACGGCTGAAGTGTTCCTCGAATGAGGCTGAGAATACAACAACATTGTCCAGATAGACCAAGCATGTTGGCCACGTCAGGCCCAAAAGTATGGTGTCCATGAGACGCTGAAAAGTGGCTGGCGCCAAGCACAACCCAAATGGAAGCACCTTAAATTCGTAAACGCCATCAGGCATCACAAAGGCCGTTTTTTCACGATCTCTCTCGTCGACTTCTATCTGCCGGTAGCCGCTTCGGAGGTTCATTGAAGAGAAATAGCGCGCATGACGCAGCCGATCGAGTGAATCGTCTATGCGAGGCAGTGAATAGACGTCTCTCTTCGTGACTTGGTTCAACTTGCGATAATCAATACAGAAACGCAAGCTGTCCTCTTTTTTCTTGACTAAAACCACGGGGGACACCCAAGGACTTTTCGAAGGTTGTATGACGTCATCCACGAACATCTTCTGTACTTACTCCTGAATATTTTCACGTTTTTTCGGAGCCACACGGTAGGGGTTCTGCCGAATCGGTCGCGTGTTGTCTTCAATAATGATGCGGTGCTTGGTCAATGGTGTCCGCTGGACCTTTGACGTACGCGAAAAGCAGTCTTCGAATTGGTGTATAAGTCCAAGCAGGCGCTTCCTATCAGAGGGCGGAAGCGTGGAGCAGATGTACACCGACAAAGTTGTCGAGGCAGGGAGTGTCGCGTCGTCTGGTTGCAAAGCACAGCAATTCCCGGCTTAGTCTATATCGTCGAAGTAGGCAATTGCGGTACCCTTCTATATTTGACGGCGCTCGTTGCTGAAGTTTGTGAGGAGCACTTCTGCCTGTGCACCAGTAAGCGTTAGGATGCCTCTCGCTGTGGAAATGCCTTGCGCGAGCAAAAGAGCGACTATGTGCTCTACTATCCCATCTTTAGAGGAAGGCCACCCACTGGACCCCGACACAAGGCAGCAGGATCTCGGTGGGAGCGTCACATTGTCAGCTATTCGCAAGCGGCCGGGTAGGGATGTTGTTGACAGCGCCATGATCTCGAAGAAAATTTATGCCCAAAATTAGCTCTTTACAGCAGTCTGGCAACAGGACGAAAGTGGCCACGAACCTAAAATCCCCAAAGCGAAGTCGAGTGGTGCATTTACCCGTGGGAGTCATCAGCTGACCATCAGCACTCCTAATGTGCGACCCTTTCTAAGGTGTCTTGACCTTTCTAAGGCGGTCGGCGAGTTCTTCTCGCATGATTGAGAAGTCGGCGCCAGTTTTGACCAGAGCTGTAACGTGATGTCTGTCAAAGAAAACGCCAAGATCAGCACGTACAGCTTCACCGGCACCAGTATTCGTCGTCGTATTCGTCGTGGTTGACGTCATATCTCCTTGCGATGATAAGGGAACTTTTTGGTGTCTCGACGATTCGCAGCCTTGGCCCCGGATGTCGCAGCAGTTAGTTTTCCCGGCGCGGGCTAGGCGAAGAGCCTCCGGTGACGTCCGCGTAGCTCTGAGGGAAGTCACGGTAATGCGCAAGAAATGGAGATTGCAAGCGACGCGGTGTAGTTGCTTGGCCAGTCGACAATTCATCGGCATCGTGGGCACGATGGTCTTCACAGCGGAAAAAAGCGGGACGCAAAAAGTTCCCGAACCCGGAATCGCTGTGACGGCAATAGCGGGCAATGTGACCTGGTTATCCGCAGCGGAAGAAAATAGGTAGACTGTCGGCCATGATCCACAAGTCAGTTCGGCGAACTGGTGGTCGTCTCATGGAATCCCGTTGCCACCAAGGTACGGCCGCTGGTCGTTGCTAGAAGGGTGTCGCCACAAATGACTGTGGAGGACGATGGACCGCACCAGCGTAGCTCACTGGATGTCACTCAGGACATGGCGCGGGTGGTGTAACGGCTTGGCTGAACCCCTGGCGGACAATTTTGGCAACAGATGCGACGGGCGGTTGAGTAAGAGGGACACAGAGGGCCCGAAGTTCCTCACGCAGTATTTCCCTAATCATTTGTCGCAGAGAAATTTCACAAACGGCAGTGTTCTGAGCTGCAGCACTTACTGCCGTGTGGTTCGGCAGGCGGTTAAAGCGTCTGCATCGTTGTCGCAGTGCACGCTCGATGACAGTCGCCTCTGTTATGAATTTATCTACTGTTGTAGGTGGATTTTGTAAGAGGCCCGCAAACACTGGTTCTTTGACACCCTGCACTAAGTGACGCGCCTTCTTCGCCTCGGGCACGTCAAGGTCAGCTCGTCGAAACAGACGGATCATACCCTCTGCGTACATGGCGGCTGTTTCGTTGGGTTTTGTACCCGAGCCCCAATCAGTTGATGTGCGCTGACCCGTCGCTCCGTGTTCGAAAATGTGGTGAGGAGCGTTCGACGGAAATCTAACTAAGATTGAAATGCAGCCTCGTGGTTCTTGTACCACGTACGAGCGCTATCTTCCAGGGCGAAATATGCACGGCCAAGTTTGTGCTGTTCGTTCCAGTGGTTAGATACAGCGACCCGTTCGAACTGTTCGAGCCAGTCCTCAACATTCTCGTACTCTTCCCCATGGAAAACTTCAGGAACGCGAGGATGTTCAAAAGTCACCTGCGAGGGAAGAGTGGTCTGCGATGGAAGGGTAGCCGTGGATGGGGTAGGAGCTTCCATGCTGGTTAGAGGTGGAAAAGGTGCAAACTCCAGACTTAGGCCTAGTAGGCGCCGACTGATTTAGTGCACCGGAGTCGTGTCGAGGGGCTGGGTCTCTAGACTAGGTGAACGTGTCCGAGCACAATTATCTTCATTCTGGGACAAACAGAGCATCTTGTCTGCAGCTCGTAAGCTTAAGAGAACAACTTTTTCGATTGGGGAAGACTTTGCGCCATCAACACGTGTGGCCAGAAGAAAGTTGGTCGCTTTTGCCAGATCATTCGACAAACCGTACAGGTTGGTCCTTGACAAGCTTCACTTGGATAAGAAGGTATATGTGTATGATGCCATTAATGACACAGTTGCTCAATCTTCCAGATAGCTAGATGTAAGCTTAAACTCACACGCGCCGCATCTCGTGCCCCAAGCAGCCTTTCCACTCTCGGTCGTGTACACGAACATCCGAAGCTTGTTACACAAACGTGACACGTTTTGTTCTTTTCTTGATGATAGCGATTCAGATATAGTAGTACTAACGGAGACATGGTTGAATTCAGATATAAGAGATAACGAAGTACTACCTCACAACGACCTTTACAAAATTTATAGGAACGACCGCGTAAATAGGCGCGGTGGCGGCGTACTCCTTGCTATTAAGAAAACGCTTCATTCGCATTGGATTGATTCGAAATCTGCCGTCGAAATTGTATGGGCAGCTTTGTCTATGTCATCTAGTGTGGTATTCATTGGGGCTTGTTACCGTGCACCAGATTCTGATCATTCCTTTTTGGGGGACTTGCGTGATAGCATCTCTCATGCCTTTCATTCATGCCCATCTAACCATGTATATCTTCTTGGCGACTTTAATTTTCCTCTTATCGACTGGGAACACATGTCATCCTCATGTCAAGCGTCTTTAGAACTAATAAATCTAACGTTGGATTTCAACCTGTTCCAAGTTGTCAAAGAACCCACCCGTGCTTCCAATATCCTGGACTTGGTATTCACCAACGCTCCTGACACAATACTTTCAATTTCAAATGTGAGCGGTTTTAGTGACCATAACCTCCTCCAACTTAATTTAAGCATCCCGAAGCCCGTATCTGGCAAAACAAGAAAACGAAATCGCGATTACAATAGAGGAAATTACGCTGCCATTAACACAGAACTAGAACAATTTTTTTAAAGAGTTACTACCTACTTTCATTTGTCGATCCGTAAATGAAAACTGGGTACTCTACAGGGATAAATTAACAGCGCTAGTCGATCAGAATGTTCCCTTAGTGTCCATAACCAACGATAACTTAAGCCCCTGGTTCAGCAAGTCCCTTAGCAAACTGCGAAACAAGAAGAAACGGTTGTACAACAGGGCTAAACGCTTGCGGACTGATGGGGCATGGCAGGCATACAGACACTGTTTGAAAACCTACTGCTCAGCAATAACCTCAGCTAAAGATAATTATTAATCGCAAGACCTACCTTCCCTGCTTCAGTCTAATCCCAAAAAATTTTGGCGTACTATATCTCCGGTCAGAGATACTAACACTATTACTTTACATGGAACTGACAAAATACCTATTCCTATCGCCGATTGCCCCTCTGTTTTCAACAGGTTCTTCTCATCTGTTTTCACTCAGGAAGATTCTTCCAATGTGCCTACTTTTCCTGAAATTGACGCTGCCTACATGGAACCCATTACTGTCACTGTTGGAGGCATTGTATCACTCATTAACAACCTAAAATTATCCACATCAGCCGGTATTGACGACATTAATTCCAAGATACTAAAGAACACCCTCCCCATATCAAGCAAAATATTATGCCAAGTTTTTGACCAATCTCTAACATCTGGCATGCTACCGGACGACTGGTTCATAGGAGAGATAAAACCAATTCACAAAACTGGAGATGTTCACTCGCCTGACAACTATCGACCCATTTCTTTAACTTGCATATGCTGCAAAATGCTTGAGCACACAATCAGTTCACACGTGTACAATCACCTCGAGACGAACAATTTTTTCTTTCCTAATCAGCATGGTTTTAGAAAGGGATTTTCGTGTGACACACAACTGTTTGAATTTACCACCGATTTACACTCAAACATGAACAGCAACCTTCAAACGGACTGTATCTTTCTTGACTTTTCTAAAGACTTTGATTGTGTGCCCCATTGCCGACTAATCTCTAAGCTATCTGCTCTACGACTTGATTCTTTAACATTAACCTGGATTCAAAACTTCATTTCTTTTCGACAGCAGTTCACTGTTGTTAACAATTTTGCGTCCTCTTTTTCTTCTGTTAGTTCGGGCGTACCGCACGGCAGCGTCCTTGGGCCCTTACTATTTTTAATCTACATTAATGACTTACCCTCTGAGATTACTTCTTGCATGCGTCTATTTGCCGATGATTGTATAATATACCGTTCTATAAACTCCAGTAATGACCACCTAACCATTCAAGCAGATCTCAACCATATTTGTAACTGGTGCGACAAGTGGCTTATGAAACTGAACTTAACAAAATGCGAGGTAATGTCTTTCACCCGTAAACACGTAAACTCTGAATTCTCCTATTACTTGAACAATACCATGCTTTCCCACACTTCTTCATACAAATACCTAGGTGTTCTTCTCACAGAGAATCTTTCATGGGCCTCACATATCGAGTCTACCTGTGCCAAAGCATCACGTTCACTAGGCTACCTACGCCGCAACTTGAGAAATTCCCCTACTAATATTCCAAAACTAGCCTTTCTTACCTTTATTCAGCCAATATTAGAATTCGCCTCAGCAATTTGGTCTCTTCATCAAAACTACTTGATTATTATGGTAGAAAGGATTCAAAATAGAGGTGCCCGCTTCATATCACGAAACTACGACATCACGTCAAACATAACGCAAATTAAATCAGACCTTCAGCTGCCGTTATTGGATAGCCGTCGCAGTATTGCTCTTCTCTGTCTGTTCCAGAAATATATTACCTCTAATAAACGAACGCGGCTTCAGCTTCAAACACATCACTATTTTTCACGCAGATTGCATAATCAGTTCAGCTTCATGCGCATATACGGGTCAACTAATGCATTCAATTCATCACCACTGCCTCGGGCCGTTCGTCTTTGGAATGCCCTCCCTGATTGCATAGCCTCCATATCTAATCCCGATACATTTCGCCGTCAGCTACTCACTCTGTTCACCATGTGACCCTGTTTTTGTATTCTGAGTGCATTGCGTAACGGTGCTTTATATTCCCCTTGTCTTTTATTTTAAAATGTATCCCTCTGTCGCCATGTTCATATCAACAAGTGCTGTATTCCCTCAAATTTACCTCGCCCTGTATAGCCTAAAATGTGATCTCATTAATATATATATATATATAGTTTTTCGTTGTTTTTGCACTGATCCTGCCTGTAAACTGTTGGTTACCTCTCTTTACCATTCCGATTCCTCCCCCCCCCCTTACCCAATGCCCTGTTCTGGGGCCTGTAAGGTTTTTTTTTAATAAAGAATAAAGAATAAAGAAGACTGTCCTGCATCCAGTTGTAGGCTCCAGCTCCTCCACCAGTGTCACAACGTGAAAACAGAGGCCATGCCACAGAGATTGAGACACTAGAAGCAGGTCGATCTTTTTAATTAGAACGTGCAAGCGAGTTCTTTTTCGTCTATTTTGTAGTCCTTCATGGCACATGCACAACTGCCAACGTCTTTCTTGAGCAAGCACGTGACAATATCCACGTGCACTTTCTCAAACTTCAGCACAAGTACACATCCGTTACAGATGCGTCAAAGTCCCTCACTGGTGTGTCCTATATAGCCGTTGGCCCATCTTTTTCAAACTCCGGTATGCTGCACCCCGAAACAAGCGTTTTCACCGCAGAATCCCATGCAATATCTGTGGCTGTCAGACATAACAAGTAATTACAACTACAATGCACGGTCGTATACATATTTTTTCTGAGCATCGTGGCAGCTTTGAAAGCACTCAAAAAACATAAAAATCTTGTCCTTGTGACGCTTCACTCTCTAATATGCATTATGCACAGCCTAAACTCATGACGTTAGGTTCTGGGTACAAGGGAACCATAATATCGCTGAAAACGTGCTTGCAGACCAGCTAGCTGTGTTTGCGCACGACTACTCATTTGTCAGTACATACATGGCCATCCCTCCTGCTGACAAAAACCCTTCCTAACACGGGAGCTCAGGGCGTGCTGGAAGCGCTCATGGGATAGGCAAGCAGAAAACATACTACACGCTAATAAACCAAAACTTACTTGGAAAATGGCCTCCATTATTCAGATCACGCTACAGACAAGTAATAAGACAAGACAAGTAGTCGGGTGGTGATTAACCGATCTGTAAAATGTTGGGAGATCAACTTATGGTACTCTACATCCTCGTTCAGTGTAATGATTTAGATTATTTAGGGAAAAAACACTTTTTATTGCCCTACCGACAGCAGCCTTCACTAAATTCTGGAATGCTCATCGGTAGGAATGCTCTTAAAGATGTTTTTAAAATTTTTTTAAAAGTTGTAGGTAGTTTTTACCCCATATTTTATGGTGATTCGTTGCTCGGCCTCTGTAGAGGTTGTGGCTGCGGCCGCTCTCACCGCCAACATTGTTGTTTCTTTCACCTTCATTTGTTTCACACGACGGCCCCATGGTTTAATTAATCTTGAGTTTTAACTCACCTTATGGCATGGAATTTTAGGCCAATCTACAGCCGTGTAACATCACCATAGCTCACATCTTGTTCATAACGCTTCAATGACGAAGCACTGCTCTTCGTGTATCAATGTTTATGACGCTCCTTGGCCAAAAGTAGCTCTTGCGTCAAAAAAACCCACACATTATCGTCATTCTCGAAAGACATATCTTTTTTAGGCCTTCATGCTTTTTAATGTGTAGTATTGAATACCACAGTGAAAATTAAGTAAGAAAAATGACAGAAAAAACAAGATTGCTTCCGCCTACAAGACATTCCTAAAATCCGGATCGCCTTACTGCACACGAAACAAGACAAGTAATTGTTTGCAAAGGCTACTGTCACATAGTCTATAGCAGGTGTTGTAAATTACCACACTCCTGGTGGAGGTATAACTTAACACGCCAAAAGTTATTTTAAATACGATAGTCCGTTTTGGAATGCCTCGACGCAAAAGTTTTGGTCTGTCTGTCTGTCCGTCTGTTTGCCTGTCTGTCTGTCTGTCTGTCTGTCTGTCTGTCTGTCTGTCTGTCTGCCTGTCTGTCTCTCTGTCTGTGGGTACGATTGTCTGTGTGGCCGTCTTAACGATACCTTGAACGGCCCCAAACCAAACCCGAAATGGCCAACCCTATCCGCAGCGCCAACCATAATTGCTCAAGTTTCAGCATTCATACTTGTGCGATTGTAAAATAAAAAGCCACGATTATGCCTATGTGAGGCACCATAACGACACGCCAATATTTGTTGTGTGTGTGCTATTCTAGAGACGGCATATATAAGTAAATTTAAGGAGCGCAGCGTTTATCACGCTGCACTGACAGTGAAACGCGATGCTCAAAAAGGCAAGTGTTACCAGCGCTTTGCTAAGACGACACGGTGGTGGCACCGGCCCGTCCATTTACGTTAAACACCTAATCACCTCCGAGGCAGGCGCGTATGCCTCCCTTCGTTTTCGAAGATAACTGCCAGATAGCTCTCGTGTGTAACGTGTTTGATGCGCTCGTTCACCTTCGCTGCATGGATCGAGACTCTAACTAAGCGCCTCATGAGTACTATTCACTTATTTTTTCGCAAAAAACATCGAATAAACGTTTTGTTCACTCTCTCCAGGCGGAATACCATCGTGTTTCGACAACATTTGCAGTGAAACATGCAGATATGGGGCCAATTTTTCTTTTACCAGCCCTCCATGTGCAGCTCTTTGATAAGAGTTGCGGGTAGCCTAACATATTGCGGGTAGCCTAACAGAGTTGCGGGTAGCCTAACATATTTACATATTATCACTTCAAACATTCCTCTAGGGCCACGTAAGCATTATTCAGAATGGGGCTCAGAGCGCACTTCTAGTGTAAGGTTCAGAGATTAGTGTAGAAAAAACAATTATGAAACACTTTCATTGGTTTTTCTACTGGCGCCTAATCACTTCACCTCGCAAAGCATTTTACATGCATACATTACTTTTAATGTAAACACTTCTGACTTTTTTTTTTCCTGATGCTTTCCACCAGTCTCTTCGGCATGCATTCATTGATCGTCCGCGCTATAAGTGACTGAAAATTTATCATTTATGGCGTTTGGGTTACCATGATTGCGAATTCTCGCAATAAATAAGAGGTCTGAAACGTTTCGCTCTCCGACATGGCAGTGAAGAATTCTAGGAAATCAGCTAGCTTTCAAGTTGAGAAAAGCTGTACCATTCATTTGCTCGGTGGTGCAACAAAATAAAGGATGCTTGCCAAATCACCTTTGCTGTTCCGTAGCTATCCCTGTATATTGTAGATGTTCGCTGTAACTAGGGCCGCCGCTAAAAGGAAAGTCAGTATGAAACAAGCCATACTGCTTTATACTTGATCCCATGTAAGAAAATGGCTCCAGAGAAATTACAAAGTGTTCGAAGTGAACTAACATACCGGTTAACACTTCAGGTCTCCGTATATCACAGTGCATGTCAGTTTATTGCGAATATCACTGGCTCAATTTAATTAGTTCACTCATTATAAAATATGCGTGCCTTGATAATTATCTGCTTCACATTACCTTTAAAATATTCCAGTTTCAGTCAATAAGTAGTTGGAAGTCGGTCTGTGATAATATGTGCCGTGTTGTGAAACCGAAACTCAGACCTCGAGTGTTTGGCGTGCGGTGACGAAGATGATGTGATTTATGCGCGTATGTGCCGTGCTGAATCAACGACGAAGACGGCGACCGCTCGTGAGCCGTGGCATCATCGGTTCGTGATCGAGATTCGGCAGTACGAGATACGGCGCTCGAAGCAGGACTACCTTCCTGGGAGTCTGGCCCATAGGTTCTACCCCGGTCATGTCGCTACCTTTTTACCAGCTGATGCTCGGCCTCCGCTAGGTGACCGGCCCAGTAAGGCTGACGTGGCGTTCGACCCGCTCTATCGCTGCACGACTGGTCCAGGGGAGCTGGCACCATGTTCCTGAGACGGCCTGCCTGTTCCTCAGTCAGGGATCTGAAAACCTGGCTTTGCCCCGCTGGTACAGGAGGGCTAGCGTGGATGTTTGTGCCGCACTGCTGGTGCCCAAGGGCTCAACTAAGTGTCGCCGCAGCACGTCTGTCATCGACTCCGGTTATCTGACCGTGGCGTCGAGCCAACTGAGTTGTCATCGCACGCGCCGGTGCCGCATCAACAGAACTTCGTCATTGCAAGGTTCTGATGAGACTACAAAAACGGCCCAGGCAATGATGTCGCCAACCTGAACTGTAGGCCGGACATTCTGTTCATTTTCATATCTCATGCGTGTGCATGTTAGCCATAGGGTGTATTCTTGTATAGGTGCGAAGTGTGTGCAATATATCTGTGACGTGTGTTTGTGTACCGGCGTAATCTCCACTTTTTCCGGTAGTAGTCCTGCCCCTATATTACGTCGCACAGTGAATCTGCATATCGATTACTGTCTTAAATTCCTAAAAATAAACTTAACTGGGCACCTTTTTTTCTTAAGGAATGAACCAAGTGGGTAACTCTGCGGCATAAACCTTTAATTTGTAGCTTTTCGCACATTTTGTGTGAGAGATATTTCGTGAAGAATTAAATCAGCTTATGTTTAAAATTATAAACAAAATACACGGCAGCTTTGCAATGTCAACGTAATCCACATGGGTGCGAAAAGTGTTTTGCAACAAAAGTCTGCAGAGTGAGAATGATGGTTTGTTGTTTACATTGTCAAATTAGTAATTTAAACTTTGACGTGCCAGTCTGCTGACACTTAAGTTGATATTAAAATACATTCGTTCATAAACATAGCTTTTACGTATATTTCTTACGTATATTTTATCAGCATGGTACAGTGCAGCAGTGTCCTCCATGATTCTGGACTGTGTAGAAGCATAGGGCTACACGTGAGACATATAATATGATCCAATTCATCACCAACTTTTCATTTTTATTTTGTTTCAGGCACTTCCTCTCGCCGCTCAAAACAAAGCCAAATCTGGTGTGAAATACACGTGCACATTAGGTGAATGCGACACTAAACAGAATTGCCATCCTACTGACCTGTTTATCGGCTGCTGGAAAGGCTAATATTGAGCTACTAATGAGTAACAAACGGGTAAAGTTTTGGGAGTTTGAAAGTGTCACCTAAGATATCTCAATTCTGCCGATGTTTTAATAAATTTTTAAATGAAAATGTTTTAGTCTAGAAAGCAGCGTCAGCAAAATACACAGAAGCAGTTGTCAAGCAAGAAGTACCAAACAAACAACGTTTCGTTCCTTCGGAGTACCTAGGACCCAAACCAACGCACACTCGTTCACGGTAATAGGTATTGACAGAATCATACTTTGCTAGAGCACTGTGGACGCTATTGCTTTGAGCTATCACCTCGCTTTAGTTACATGCTCTTGTTTATCTTTGAATAGCCACAGAGGCCCCTAGCATGCGTTATAGTATGCAATGTAGCACTGGTCTTTGCATTAATCGGAACAAAAACGTAGCTGAAGCAGTGGGCCGGATGCTGTTGACAACTGTCTTTCCATACGTACCAGATGCTTTACCGATACCGCTACTGCTGCACAAACCAGACATTTCGCTTTATTCGTTCCGGAACGACCATTAGGAAATGTATAAATTAGCAGAGCCCGTTTGTTAAAGAGTGGTATCGCAATTACATAGAACAAGCCGAGTTACCCAACCGTGGCGTCGTCGTTCTATTTTTGCCATTGTTTCATTTCATAAAAATATGACCTTGATTATCTAATTTTATGTCATGGCTGTAAATACATGAATAATCACACTGCCAAAAATTATTCATTTGTTGCCTTTTTAGACCCTAACTATTAGTAAAATGTGTATTATGAATGTACCTGACAAAAAGAAATATTCATTGCTGAAAAGTTTTAGGGCGAAAAATATTCTAGTCTCAGCGTGCCAGCGTGTATCGTTTGTCATCTGCTACTGTTGCTGCGGTCGTGAAAGTCAATTTGCTTAAACGCAAGAGAGTGCTCCCTCTTTTTCACGGCCACCGCAGCCCTCGTCGCGTGGCAAGTGATTCAATGGTACGCGTTGACTATATAAATGTGCCGTCACCCTTCAGAGACAATAAACTGCACAACTATTCAATATATATATATATATATATATATATATATATATATATATATATATATATATCCTAACAGTTTCGGCTGGTGGACCAGCCATCTTCGGAGGATCTAAGCGAAACGATACAAGTTCCCGTCGCAGAGGGTCACCCTCACAGTTTGACTATGGAAACCGCAGGCGCGCGTGCCTCAACCGGCCCTTCGTCGTACGTTTCAACAAAGAAGCAGGCCGCTTCAACCACCTCCTTCGATCGCACTGTCGTGGAAGCGGTACTCTCTTCTACATCGATCACGACTTGGAATGGCTTCCTTCTGGCCAGGTTCTGGCAGCCGATGGTATACACTCAAGTTTTGAGGGTGGTGTCCTCATCGCCAGCCACCAGAAATTGCTGCTTCTGCGAAATACGGTGAGGTAGCCATGAACCTGGCTGGACCATGCAACATTAGGTCTGCCGAACCCACCGAGAGAACACTTCGCTTCCCGAGGTGAGTTCCCCAGCATCCGCGAAGCAAGCGGGAGCCAGAGCCGATGATCATCACCATGAGCGCCGAAGGGTGCTCCTCATAGATGATGGAGCAACAGCCCCTACAACACGACTCGGGGCCACCCAGAGGCTTCCGGTGACAGCGCTTCTCCCGCACGCCGGGACTGACTCAACAACCCGTCAGGTACGGCCCCCTCCAGCAGATGTTGGTCTCGTGATTTCATGGCCTTAAGAAAGATTGTTGATAAGCTCCTGAGGTTCGAAATGCTTCTTCAAACCTGGAAAAATATATCCCATCGGGATTCGCACCAAAGGGTCTCAATGTTCAGCTGAAACCCGCAATGAATATCTTCAACAAAATGAGCCGCGGCAGTGGAGCAATAATTTAAAAGATGAATCTTACGCAGGTCGTAATACAACACAGTACACGTAGGGCGGCGGAACATAAAGAGGAAGAAGAGGCACGGCTAAAACAGTCAAGCTTCAGGCAGTCAGAAAAAGAACTGGCCGAATACGAAGGCAAAAAAAGAGATTTACGATTCAGGGCAAGAATGGCAAGAAATTGAGGCGATACCCTATTGAAAAAACGTCCATCATAGGAATGGTGGATTCAACCATCCGCCAATTTGGTGGATTAGGGTGGTGGAAATGGTGGCTCATCGTGTACGGTGGCTATGGTGGAGCGGATGGTGTGTTCCAGCCGGAAATGCTAGAACACGAAGCAGCCTCAGAACCACCGTGACGAGCTGCCGCTAAAGAAACAGTAAAACTATTTGTATAAAATTGATCCTTGCAAGGACCTGTAAGAAATAAACGCGCGCTAGCGTGGAATCGAACCTGGCACTTGCGATTTTTGAGCTGAGTACACTAACCACTGCGCCACGCTGACTTTTTTTGTTTTTTTCTTTATATCTGGTAAACTTCACAAACGGGTTGCTAAGATAAATACATTACAATTCTCAACGAACAATACAAAAAATTTCAAAATAACTAAGCCTGTCAAGCAATACTATAACACATCGCGTCCTAGAATTCCTTCATGGTCAGTAGGGCTTCTACCCTTTCTACCCATAAAGGTACACATTCGCCTGTCCTTACTACCTCAAGTAATCTTGAGATGCTTTCTTTGAAATACTCTTTTGCTTGTCTTCTGTCTGGGTCACAATGAAATCCAGCCATTCTAGAGTGCCATATACTGTGCAAGGCAGTCATCATGATAAAATTGAAAGGTAATGCATCCTCTATCTCTATTGCCAAATACCTGATTCCTTGATTGTCTAACGGGAAATCTTTTTTGATTGTCCTTTGTAATACGTCCCAAAAATAAACTCCTTCCCAACAGTGCAGGTAAACATAGTCAATAGTTTCCGGTTTCTTACAGATTAGACAGTAAGATCACAAAGGCATATAAAACCCACTCTCCTCTAGGAAGGTTCTTACAGGAAGTGTTCCAGTGTGTAACTTGAAAAAGAACGTTTTCGCACTTGGAGCTGCTGGCATTTTTTTAACTCGTATAAGTACAATATTACCATTGCCTGCTGTATATAGCGCTCTGTACAGTGGGATGGGGAGCGTTGTGTCACATAAATCTTTGTACAGTTTTTTTTTCTTTCCAGCAGACCACAGGTAGTCAGTTGAAAAACGAACACACAAAAAGCACACGCTGGCCACAACTTCTTTCATGTATCCTTGCATAGCCCCTGTGGTAACATGGGTGCTCACAACAAACTCAGGCAACAGTCTACTCAGTCTTGTTTGACACACTGTTAGTAGGAAAGGATCTCTTGTCTCACGAAAAAAGAAAAACCTATTTACTAGCTGCTTGATAAACAGATGTCCTAGCCCAAGGTCTCCACACTTCAACCGTCTAAACAAATTCGTGCGACTGCATCTTTACCAGTTAGACCCCCACACAAATATTGCAAACACCCGATGTAATTTTTGCACATTGACCCGGGAACAGTACAGCCCTTGCGTCACATACCACAGCTTAGACACAAAAAACTAGTTGCATGCAGTAGCCCTAGCAAACATGGACAGATAAGTTTCATTCCACCTATTCGCTTTCTCTTTAATTTCTTTCGTTTGCTGTGTCCAATATTTATCAGTAATTTTGTATGACTCGAGCGGTACTCTGAGATATTTAACAGGCGTTCTTGTCAATTTAATGGCTGCAAAAAGTTCTGCCATTGAAGGCCAATACCCATGCCAGAAGCAGAGGCCTTTACCCCAGTTTATGTGGCTTCCTGTAACTTCGGTGAAAGATTTAGAAACTATGATTGATTTCGCAATACCTTCATAGGAAGTGCTACAAATCGCAACATCATCATTGTATGCGAGTAGTTTGACCTTTGAAGATTTTACTCTAAACCCATTAATGATGTCATTCTGCAATATTGACCAACATAAAGTTTCAATATAGATGCAAAACAACAGCGGACTAACAGGGCAACCTTGACGCACTGAGCGCTCAATTCTGATGGGTGGGGGCGCAATGTCATGTTGATGATCAGTCTCGTACTACCATTCTGATATGCCATGGCTACTCTGTCAATAATTATCTTACCAACAATAATGTGCTTCAATACTGCAAACAAAAGAGCGTGGGCAACGCACTCAAACGCTTTCTCCAGATCCAGCTGGAGTACGGCCACACGAGCTTGACTGGTGTCAACACATTCGAGCACGGATAGCATTTTATGAACGTTTGTAACTATGGACCGACCTTTGATTCCACACGTTTGGTGTGGACCGACGATATCTTTTATTACTGACTGAAGTGTACCTGCCAAAATTTTCATTAATATTTTGTAGTTTACGTTTGTCAGTGCGATTGGCCTGTACGCTGTGACGTGCCTGAGCTTTTCAACCTCGTCTGTTTTCGGAATCAGAACGGTACGCGATTCACCAAAGCATGGTGGTAATTTCTTTTCCTCATATGCCTCATTAAAAACGCCTGCAAGTATTGAAGACAATTCACTCTTAAAACATTTGTACCACTTGGCACAAAGACAATCTGGTTCTGGAGATTTCCCGGGATTTAACTTATCAATCGCCCGTTCAACTTCAGATGCAGATATAAATAATTGCAAAGCGTTTTTCATTTCCTCACTCATTTGCGGCATGCGTCCATAATGTTCCTCTTTAAATCTTTCTAAGTTTGCCTGTCTACACGCAAACCGATTTTCAAAATGACTTGAATATACGGATAAAATGCTGTCCGTATCGGTTGCTTCGTGACCATCCTTCTCTATTTTTTCGATATGATTCCGTCGAGCATTCGTTTTCTCCACCCCAAACGCTCTTTTGGTTGGCGTCTCCCCAGCCGCTAAACCTTCAGCTCTAGCGCGGACGAGTGCACCGCGGTAGCGTTCCTCGGCATGCAGTGCAAGTTTCTGATTAATATTGCGTATGTCAATTTTATACTCTCCTGGTTCTTTGCACTCCAAGTCTATTAGTCTTTCCAAAGTCTTTCGGAGTTCTTTTTCTTTTTTTCTTCAGTAACTCAATGCGCAATAACGATCAATAGTTTTTATTTTTATTCGCTGCTTGAACTCTTCCCATTGTTCTACAAGTTTAACTTCATCATCCATTTTTATTTCATTGATACAGTTCATTACCTGATCTACGAAATATTCGTCAGTGATAAAAGTGTAGTTCATCTTCCACAGCTCCCATGAGAATGTTCCACCTTTTGTTTTCGCTCCCATTTCACATTTACCTAAACAATGATCACTGAAGTGTATTGGGTAGACAGCATATGTCTTACAGTGGGCTATTATTTCAAGCGACACGTAATTGCGATCAAGGCACGCATTTCTAGTCCCCGGAAAATGTGTGAAACGCACATTCCGCGTTCACTCCATACAGCTGCCCACGTCTTCTAAATCGAATTCAGTAACTACATCCGCTAGCGTCCTACTACAGTTATCGTGAATGAAGCTTCCGTTTGCTCGATCTCGCCGTTGAGGACACAACAAAAATCACCAAGTAATACATATTTCCTTTCCAAAGTGAAGTGCTGCTTTAGGCTTTAAAAAAGTGATCGCTCCTCGCAAATGGTTGGTGCATAAATACACACTATACGCCACTGACATTCATTGAATACAAAATCACAGAAAACCAATCTACCAGACGGGCAAGAAAAGGTATCTTGCACTACCTGAACCGGTAACTTCTTAACGAACAAAACACAGCCTGAAAACGTGCCTATTGCTTGACTTACAATTGCGTAGTAACACGCCGTAAACCTCAGCACCATGCTTCGGGTCTCCTCCTCACCGTCTACGTTTGTTTCTTGTACAGCAAGTATATCCAGATCATGATCCATGAGCAGTCTGTAGACTTGGCTGTGTTTCCGCTTGGCGGCAGGACCTCGAACAATTAACGTTGTCACTCTAAGTTTCGGTGCAAAAGACATGTCTACACAAAGAAGAAGTTAGCCCGGGGCAATACTTACCTGCAGCGTCTCGCATAGAGCTAGACATCTTCGGAGCCTCCAGGTGGACCCGTGCTACTAGAGGGCAAAAGTGGCCAGTGTTTGTCCAATATCGGGTCGGAACGCAGCCTTGTGCTGCTGCGTCTGAACGAAGTCGCCATCGCAGGTGGCCTCTCTTCATGCTTTTTGCTGGACACCTCACGCCGTCCTGCAGACTGCTCGCGGGGTCTTTTGCTTGACGCCCCACCACTGATACTCTCGCACGACACTCGAAGTTCGGTTAATTCCACCGGCTCAGGCTCCTTCGATGGGGTGCTTGTGAAGCCTTCTTCGGTTTGGCCGGCTGGCTCTTGAGTAATTTCCCCAGATTCTATGTCTGCTTAGACTGTTGCTTCATCACCACCAGTCGGTGTGGTAGTGCCTGTTGAAGCTTCTGGGTTCACCACGCCGCCTGCACCTTTCGCCGCGTCTTCAGCCTCGGTCACGTCCATCACCAACTCTGCTGTGTCTTCACCTTCAGCTGATCCTATAGCCGATGCGTACGTGCGCATGCACGCGTCTTCGCTGTGGCCAAACCGCCGACAACGCGAGCATCGGGGTACCTTACACTCTCTTCTAACATGGCCGGTACCTTGGCAGCGCAGACACTGCATTGGCCGACCATGTGCAACCACAAGTGCCAGTTCACCTGCCACCCTGATTTGATGCGGGTGATCTTCAACCCCTTCACGCCACTTTTGAGCTTAAGAAGCACAGTCCGTGTGGTTGACCCCTTGTCGCTTACTCCTTGAACACGCCAATTCTCCCTGGTTACATGTACGACCTTGCCATAAGCTGCCAACGCCGTTGGCACGTCTTCATCGTTGACGCCATACAGCAGCCAATGAAGAAGCAGCCACACCTGCTGATCCTGGGGGTCTACGATGATGCAGCGTCGACCCTTTACTTTCAGCTCCTTCACGTCCAGCAAGCGTCTCGTAGCGTCCGCGTTTTTCATGGTGACTGCCCAGACATGATTTATCTGGTAGGCCCCCAGTGCCAACACATCCGGCAGCAGTCCTGTAGGTCCGAGCGCGTCTCGGAAATCTTCTACTCGATACGGTCTGCCACGCACATCACCGTGTATAAACACAGTGTTTCGCGTGACGCGTTCTTTGGGCAGTGGTGGCAAAATTACTTCGTATGCTACGTCTTGCTCTTCGCTCATCCTGTTACCGTGGCTAGTATGTGTCGTGAACCTCGCTTCTACGGAGCACATGCTTCTTGCGTCCGACGCGCGTGAGTGCCGACGAAAGAATCAATGCACCACGCTGACAGATGGCGGTAGGGGTGTTAATGAAGTAGTCAAGCCACAATGTCACTATTTAACTTCAGTTCTGTTTGTCGTTTACTTGGGTGGGACGGGATCTGCACCTGCTACTAAGATTTGCACATTTAATAAACACGAACAACTGCTGCCTGCAACGATTGCCACTGCAATAATGGCAACAGTGCTATGTTTTTGTTACAGTTTACAACCGATCGAAAGGAGAAAAAAACAACTCAGTCGACTTAGGAGCAGGTCGAGTTTATCGGCGGTTACTGCCAAATTTATTATCCGTTTCTTGCTGCTTCCAGAGGGCAATATCAGTTCAGGCTGTATGACGCTTCATTCGAGAGATTAGCCCACACAATTGATTTTGATGTTTTTTTGCGCAACGCACACCGCAGTCGTGCCAGCGCACCGCTGTCGCTCTGTCATTAGGAGCAGTACATAACGGCTTCTTGAAAACGAATGCAGTGCGCCACAAACATGCTATCATATCGGTTCAGTAAGCATACGAATCGACGTGTCAATGTTCTCGCATAAGAGCCAGCGAAGCGCCGGCGAGTGCGCCTGGCGGCTGTAGGTGAGGCGAGGAGTACCTTTGGTGGAAGTGCAACAAGCGCGTCGCATCCATGTTTGTCGCCTCTTGCGTGGACACCGTACACAATAAAAAGGCTTCATTCAGTGTAAATGATGCCGCAGCTGTGCTGTATTGACATATTTGCTCGTCCAAATCGTGTATTCTGAAACCCAGAAGTGGCGATAACACTTGTACGGGCTCGGTCAGTATGGCTAACATTTGGTGGAACTCATGGTGGTAAAAAAGAAGGGTGAAAGTCAAATTCGATGGGGCTCATTTTGACGCATATCGAAAGTGAAAGCTTATGCATATTCGCACGCACTTCGGTAAATTAAAGGTACGGCTCAAACATTCGAGTGTGCAAGAATTACCAGGGTTGCGTTTCTAGCAAGGCGACATCAAGTGACCGCAGTGTTCTGCTCTATTATATTGAAAGGGGAATTTGCGAACTGGAGCCAGTTTATTTGTCGACAACTGCTCGCTGATGTAAAACATTTATTGTCATGATCACAGTGACAACTCTAGTCTTCTGAACATCACAACAAAGAAACATATCGCGGATGTCAAACTGATGTAGGTACGCGCGCGAAATGTAAACATATTCCCGGCCTCATATTCTATGCTCCACAAAAATTGAAGCGTTGTTGACACTACAGGAATAAAAAAACGTACTAGAAAACATAATGAGCAGCGTTGGTTTCTTCTGACTATAAACATATATCTCTGTGCATTCAAGAATGAAACACTACAAATAAGCGATTTCACATGTATACTGTCATGTGCTTTTCATCATGCCACCGTCATTCGCCAAGATTCCATCATGTCACCGCCATCTACCTTGCTCACCAAACCTTCCATAAAACAAGTTTTGCCTCGCCACCATGAGCCGGCATTTTCCGCCGTCACCACCGTTGGCTCGCCACCACCATTTGCCACAATTTTTTCCACTCTAGCCACCATCAACCAGCATTTTCCACCGTCACCACCATTGCTCTCGTTCATCTCCCCAAACTAGCACCGATGTCACTAATGTGGTTAACCTTTCTAGCAAATCTTTGACACCTGCGCAAATAAAGCTGCTATCAAAAGGTCTAACCTTCTGCCCCGCCTCGGGCAAAATTCATGAGTTTAAACTTTACCAAGTTTAGACAACTTTGCCAGAACCATGCGTCTAAAAGAATATTTTCATGATCGAAGCAGCACGCAACGAACTCAGTGTTGAGATAAATCTTGCACTCCAGGTGAACAACGAGACAAATATCTAGACATGTACATTTCAGCAGACTAAGGTGATACAATCAGGGAATATGAAAAGCACCAGCCCATTCGCAACAATCTGTCCAAAGAGGAGCGGGAGGCTTTGAGCAGTTTAAGTGACAGCCAGAGCACCATTAATAAACCAGCTGATAAGGGTGGTGCTGTGGTTGTACTCGACAGAGCTGACTACATCAAAGAAGGGCTTCGCCAACTGGCAGATGAAAGTTTCTATGAAGAACTGCCTTGCGATCCGACAGAGGAGTATGAAAGTACTATTAAGACCTCCTATGCTTAAAACGTCCCCTATGCTTAAAATTATGTCACCTGGCAACTCGTCTCCCGGGTGCTTCTATTCACTACCCAAAATTCACAAGGTAAACAATCCCGGCCGACCTATTATTTCCAGCAACGGTACTGCTACTGCAAAAATTTCTAGTTTCATTGACTCTCTCATTAAGCACATCCCACAATCATTCCCATTATATTGTTACGGTGAGATGCCTTTATTTACGAGAGATAATCAATGCGAGAGTCCAGGAATCTGGTCTCTTCTTTTCTTCCACCCGTCCCCTCAGTATCATAGCGATTCCCTTTTTGCAGACGATGCCCACCGGGCGAGTTAGGCTTTGTTACGATGATGATAGCGCTTTAAACGGGCGACATGAACGGCGTTGGTCTTGCTTGAGCGGCGGCCAGTTGACAACAGCCAAGATATCTCGTATGTGACATCGCTGAGACGTTTCAGGACAACAAACGGACCAGTGTAGTTAGCCAGAAACTTTTGGCAGAGGCCTCACTTGCGAAGCGGCGTCCGAAGCCACACCAAATCCCCTTTCTCAAACAATAAGTGCCAGTGATTTCTGTCGTAACGGTTTTTAGAGCGTTTCTGGGAGACGAGAGTTCAAAAACAGGCGATGCGCCGGGCCTCTTCTGCACGGCAAATGGTTTCGGCGAGAGTAGGTTTATCAGTGTCAGAAAAAGGAAGAATCGTGTCAAGAGCTGTGCGGGGTTGGCGTGCGTAGAGCAGATAAAATGGACTGTATCTCGTTGTTTTGTGCTGTGCAGTATTGTAGGCAAAAGTTTATAGTTGGCAAGATGACGTCCCATGTTTTGGGTCTGGAATCAACATACATGGAAATCATGTTCACGAGAGTCCAATTAGTTCGTTCCGTCAAACCATTAGCCTGCGGGTGATACGGAGTAGTGTGACAGAAATGGCACGAAGCGAGGCGAAGGAGGTCTTCAACTACATCAGCGACAAATTGCCGTCCGCGATCACTGATGATGACACGGGGGGATCCATGGCGTGATATAACGTGCGACAGCATGCACTGTGAAAGTTGAGTGGCCGTTGCCGCAGGAATCGCCGCAGTTTCGGGGTAGCATGTGAGAAGGTCAACGCCCACAATAATCCATCGGTTGCCGTTAGTTGATCGCGCAAAAGGGCCGAGCAGGTCAAAACCGACGACGTGAAATGGTAAACCCGGGGGTGCTATGGAATCAATTAGTTTAGCTGGCGGAGTTGTAGGACGCTTGTGGCGTTGACATGCTCACAGCTCGCAACATATGCAGTGACACCTTTACACATCTTCGGCCAGAAGAAGCGTTCTTGCGTGCGATAAAATGCCCTAGAAAAACCCAAATGGCCAGATGTTAGGTCATTGTGCTTTGCTCGAAGTACGTGTTGTCGCAGACTGGAAGGCACAACTAGAAGTAGGTGAGAGCCTACGCCGGAATAGTTATTTTTGTAAAGAACGCCATCCTTTACGACGAAACCACGTTAACCATTCGTTCCAGAAATAAAGGAGCGAGTCTGTTGTCACTGCATTGCTCTGCTCGAAACGTTGTTAGGTCAGGAAACGGAGTATCCACTACTGCCAAATATTCATCAAAGTCGTCAGCGTCACACTCGGTTGTCGGAAGGGGAAGCCGTGATAGGCAATCGGCGTCAGCATGACGACGACCGCTCTTGTAACAGACTTCAAAGTCGTGTTCTTGCAATCGTAACGCCCAACGAGCAAGACGACCAGATTGGTCCTGTAGTCTAGTGAGCCAACACAATGAATGGTGGTCCATGATAACCGAGAATCGGCGTCCATAAATATAAGGGCGAAACATCTGCACGGCGAATATAACCGCGAGACATTCCTGCTTTGTGGTTTCGCTACGGTTTACTTAAACAGCGACTGGCATAGGCAACGACGTGTTCAGCAGCTTCATGGCGTTGGACCAAGACGGCGCCGATACTTACACCACTGGCGCCGGTATGAACTTCTGTGGCAGCAGACGGGTCATAGTGGTGAAGTACGGGCCCTGACGTAAGAACAAACTTGAGTTGCGAAAAAGACGACTCGCATTCCACTGACCACCGAAAATCTGCGTTCTTGTTGAGTAGGGACGTCAAAGGGTAAGCGACGTCGGTGAAGTTGGGCACGAAGCGACGGAAATACGAGCATAGGCCCAAAAAACTTCGCAACTCTCGTACCGACTGAGGTTGTTTGAAGCTGCTGAGTGCAGCGACTTTCTGGGGGTTGAGTCGAACGCCATGCTTGTCCAGCAGGTGACCAAAAACGAGACTCTCACGGCTGCCGAAGTGACACTTCTTAGAGTTCAGGGTGAGCTTAGCTTTCTCAAGGCAGGTGAGAACAATGTCAAGATAATGGTTGTGCTCATCGAATATATGGCCAAAAATTATAATCTCATCCAGGTAGCAAAGACAAACTTCCCAATTTATTCCACTTATTAGAGAGTCCATGAAGCACTCAAACGTGGATAGAGCATTGCATAGGCCAAAAGGCGTTACATTGAATTCAAATAGACCATCTGGGGTAAAGAAGGCCGTTTTCTCTTTGTCATTCGGATGCATGGGGATTTGCCAATAACCAGATCTCAAATCCACTGTGGAGAAGTACAATGCCGAATGTAAACAATCGATGAAGTCATCAATCCTGGGAAGCGAGTAGACATCCTTTTTAGTAAGAGTTGGGCCGTCTGTAGTCCACGCAGAATCGCCACGTACCATCCCTCTTTTGAACAAGAATCACAGGGGCAGCCCAAAGCCTACACGACTCTTGTATGACCCTTTTTTTTGAACATTTCTTCTACCTGCTGAGCAATGACCTTACTCTCCACAGACTATATATGGTATGGTTTCTGCTGGAGGGTAAGCGGATCATGTGTCAATCCCTTGGCGAGTACGCAACTCGGGTACACTTATTTGCTCTTCATTCTGCGCGAAGTCAAATTTAGTAGCGTGCTTCGAAAGTACTTCGACCAAAGCTTGACGTTTTTCTGCAGATAGCGACTTGCTTACCATACTCAGAAAGTTGGCTTCAGTATAGTGCGTTGCACGAATATGATCTACGCTCAAGTCACTTAAAGATGCTATAAAACTGTTCGTATTTTGTTCGAAGGAGGCGAGTCGCAATCCTCAGAGTAGCATGCCAGGTTCACTTGAATAGTTCGACACCCATAAGGCTGATCGTCTATCACTGATCGACAGAACAGAAAGTGGAACGAACACATTTTTTTGACGCAATTGAAAGGAACGGGCTCCACAAGAACATCAAACGTGCCGGCGTCCGAGGCAGAGGTGTCCACGCGTACGTTATTCATCGAGTTGGGCGCAAGACAACATTCTCAATGACGGTGATAGATTCTTGACAGCGCCTGGGATCGTGAGTAAAATGCGATAGCATCATCTCACCAGCACCGCAATCTACAATAGCACCGCACTCACGTAGAAAATCGATCCCCAAGATGATGTCATGAGTGGAGTTGGTCAGGACAGCGAATTCAGCCTCGATCACCTTGTCGCCCAAAGTGGCACTAACAACACACACACCGATCGGGCACAGCTCTCCCCGCTCACTGCACGAAATAATGCACAAATGTCCCAGCGAAACATCACTTTATGTCCTAGCCGCTATTTGAAGTTAAGACTCATCACTGAAACAGCTGCTCCAGTATCTATCAAAGCCACCGTAGGAAGTCTATCAATAAGCACGGGGACCTTAGTTTGCGTCATAAAAACGGGTGGATGCATAGGTGGATGCAGTGAAAAATGTTCGGCAACCCCACCTCCATTGGCCGCACCACCTAGTTTCCCGGAGGCGGGGAGTTGACGCGTCGACCAGGATACGGGGAACGGAACCAGCGCGTTGCGGCGGGCATCAAGCTTCGCTCAGAGAAACGCGAGCCGTTGCGTGAATTCTGGCGGAAATTGCGTCCCACATGTGTATCACTGTAGGTGGTTTGCTGGAAACCGTCCCCAACATACGCGTCCCGCATCGAACGCATATCACCGCGCCAGCGGTTTTGTCGAGAAGCTGATGATCTTTCGTAGTAGCGCTGCTGGGGGCGACGCCTCTGACCACACAATCGAGGCACATGTCCACGGAGACCGCAGTTATAGCACACAGGGCCTAATGCATGTCGCCAAACCTTCCACTAGGCGCCATGTACCCATGATCGTCCCACGAAGACACCATTGTAGGTGGTTTGCGGGAGGCGTTCTGAAAACCACGGCGATGATGTAGGTTGTCAGTTGGGGGCTCTGATGCTCTTAGTTGGGGCACTTCATATAGCGTGGCATCAATTGCAGCACACATTGCGTCGTATGGCGGGAAGGCGTTGCTAGCATGTGCCCTCGGCGGGTTCACAACATGACGTCGTCCAAGTTCCTCACGTACGATTTGCCTGATCATCGAGGCAAGATCACAGGATGATGTCAAAGGAACGTCGACACTTGCAACGATAGTGACGTGGGCAAGTCTACCAAATTTGGGAGTGATGCACCTAGCCTTCAGGGTCTCGAACGTGCGGCAGGGTTGAATTACGGCCGCTACAGACGACAAGGTGTCCTTGCCGCGGAGGAATTTGTAGACGTCCTCAGCAACCCCTTTGCGGAGATGCCCAACCTTGTCATCTTCTTTCATGCGTGGATCTACAGGCTTGTTCAATATAGGAATCTCTTCATTATACGTTGTGCACTTTTCATCAGCGACTTGAGCACGCTGCATCAAAGTTTGCTCTGCGCGCTTCTTCTTCATCAATGGGTCCCCGAAGCAGCTCGCTATTTCTTTCCCAAACGCTTCCCAGGTTGTTATTTTTTCTTTGTGGTTTTCAAACCACACCAACGCCGTCCCATGAAGAAACAATTCGGTGTTGGACAAGCGGGAAGCCGCATCCCAACAATTATACTTACTCACACGGTTGAAGTGTTTCAGCCATTTGTCGACATCTTCTTCGGCCCTCCCAGAGAAGCTTCATGGTACCATGTGTTAAGGCCACGTAGCACTAGAAGAAGAGTGCGTGGTGTTACCGTCATCAACCGGATTCATAGAGAGTGGTGGTAGACCAGCCAGTCGGCGGCTTCGGCGTTGTTCTTGAGGTAGCACTTCCGTGATCGTTCGCCTCGGATCACTCCGCTGTACTCCGTACTTTCCACCAATCTAGTTACGGTGAGATGGCTTTATTTACGAGAGATGATCAATGCGAGATCCAAGGGATCTGGTAGATCACCGCTCGTGCCCACCTCGTTTTTCTTCTCTTCCATTCGTCCCCTCAGTATCGTGGCAATATAATAAAGATACCAGCCACTTCCTTCGAGAAGTCTCAAAACTTGTGGTACCTCTAGAGTGCTGTTTGGTCACCATGATCGTCTCATCACTGTACACAAACATTCCCCACAACGAAGGAATCGCTGCCGCAATCGCCACCTACGGAAAAAGTAAATCGACGAGTGAGTTCGACAAAAGCGCTTTAGAGGTGCTCCTGCATCTTGTACTTAAACATAATAACTTTGAATTCGACTAAAACATTACCTACAAGTAAACGTAACTGCCATGGGAACCAAAATGACCCAAATTACGCAAATATTTTCATGGCCTCTTTGGAGATTCCTTTCCTCGAAAAATCTCCAATCAAACTGACATTCTACCGAAGCTTTTCGATGATATCTTCTTCGTGTGGGCTGATGGAGAACATAATCTTTCTAAATTCATTTCCGATTTCAACTCCCTGCATCCTTCGATAACATCCACGCACACATATTCGCCGAAGAGTGTTCACTTCCTCGATATCACAGTATCACTCAGTGGCACCACCATATCTACTTCCCTGTCTAAAAAACCAACTGACCGTGAACGGTATCTGCATTTCCACAGCAGCCACCCCCATCACTGCATAGCAGGTGTTCCTTACTCTCAAGCCCACAGATACAAAAGAATTTGCTATGAAATCACACAATTTGACACCCACGCACAGAAATTGAGAGCAGCCTTCTTGCGTCAAAATAACCAAAAAAATGATTGACGATGCAATCGAGTGTGCTCGCTCTTTCGACAGAGAATCAACATTGGGAGAAAAAGGCGGAAATAAAGATATATCTTCAGGGGCAAATTTCTTCCTCACATACTCCGCCACTGCCCCTCGGGTGAATTCTATACTAGCCCACCACTTCAACATACTGAAACGGAGTGGTCGCCTCTCTGCCGTTTTTCAGACTCCACCCAACGTGGTTTACCGAAGAAATGAAAACCTGATAGACTTACTGGTCAGGGCGAAAACACACAAATCCGACCACCATCAGGGCTGTAGACCGTGCGGGAAACCTTGCTGCGGGGTGTGCACACACATGGTGACCACAGATACGGCCGAAGCCTCCTGTTCAGACTATGTGTACAAAATAAAGACGGCCTTAACTGTGACTCAGCCAATGTGGTATACAAACTTCGCTGTGAGGTGTGCTAACAGGAATATATTGGACACACGGAAACCGCGCTCCGTTTGCGTTTCAACAACCACAGGGCACACGTAAAGGGCCTCCCCAATTTGCCGTTCTCCAAACATATCAACCTTCCTGGCCACTCTTTCGAACAAGTGTCTTACTCCTACAATCCGGATTCCAGAACATGCGGGAGCGCGAACAACGGGAGTCATACTTCATAAAGAAATTCAGATCTCTTACTCACGGAATCAACGAGAGCCCTGGGTGATCGACGTACCTTCGCAAAGTTTCGTTAAAGACAGAAAGTGAAATACTCATATAATATATATATACATACGTGAAGTCGCACACATAGGATGATCAATAGAGCGCGTGAAAATAAATAAATTTGATGCTACGTGCACCAACAGACGCGTGTTGTATTATTAGATTCTATTTTTAGTTTTAGGTACTTTATTATAATCTTATTATTTTATTATTTTTCATTGGTGTGTTTACGTTTTTGTTTGTTCATCCTTTATAGAATATCCGTTCATTCATTTTAAGTATGACTGGTTGTACGCTTTTCTACAATAGAGGGCAGATGGGGAGAGGGAGAGAGGGCACATTAGCTTTCCATCGTGGCCAATATTTTCCTAAAGCTGGAGCGGGTCGTATGCTTCTTGTGTGTGTTTGTGTGTGTGTGCGTGCGTGTATGTGTATGCTTGCGTGCATGCGTGTGTGTGTGTGCGTGCGTGCGTGCGCGCGTTTGTGTGTGTGTGCGTGTGTGTGTGCGCGCGTGCATGCGTGTGTGTTTGTGCGTGTGTGTGTGTGTGTTTGTGCGTGTGTGTGTGTGTGTGTTTGTGTGTGTGTGGCCCGATGCCATGGGCCAGCCGCCCTAGCACGTGAATTTTAACTCGATCCATGTGTGGGTTGCGAGTAGGTGAAAATATTTTTCACTTTTCTCTTTTCTTTGGTCGCCTCCGCTGGCGGCTTATCATATCTATTCCTAAAACAATGCATGGATTACCCGCCCGCTTCCGGCGGCTCCCCATCGCTCCTTGCCCCGCCGCAGTGGTCTAGTGGCTAAAGTACTCGGCTGCTGACCCGCAGGTCACGGGTTCGAATCCCGGCTGCGGCGGCTGCATTTCCGATGGAGGTGGAATTGTTGTAGGCCCGTGTGCTCAGATTTGGGTGCACGTTAAAGAACCCCAGGTGGCCGAAATTTCCGCAGCCCTCCACTGCGGCGTCTCTCATAATCATATGGTGGTGTTGGGACATTAAACCCCACACATCAATCAATCAATCCATCGCTCCTTTCTTTTTCCTCTCCTTCTTCTTGTTGTTGTCTGTTGCTGCCTCGTTCGCCAGTTTGTCTCGTTTTTTTTTCTATTTTTCCTCTTTTTCTTTTTTTCCATATTTTGTCGTTTTTGGGGTGTTCAAACTGTGAGGGTGGCCCTCTGCGACGGGAACTTGTATCATTTCGCTTAGATGCTCGGAAGAAGGCTGGTGCACCAGCCGAAACTGTTAGGATTAAATAAATATTTATTGTTTTGTTTCCAATACTGCACTACTCTCGAAGTTTGTAACTTTTATTACGGTAGCCGGAAGAAACTCTGATCATATATATATATATATATATATATATATATATATATATATATATATATATATATATATATATATATATATATATATATATATTCGAAGTTTGCAAGTTCGGCTTCTGCTCATGGCAAGTTATCTCTTATCTTTTCACCCACTTTTCCTTTTTCCCATTTACAATAAATTGAGTCTAATAACTTCCACTATGCATTTCTTAGCATTATTGTCTGTTAGGTCTCATTACTATGTCAAAACGCAGAAAACGAGCCTTTAAGTATACACTTCTTTTCCTTATTTATTAATGAGGGTGTCGTGCTGGCAGACTTGTTGCGGTTCGTTTGTATACGTGGACCTATTGGTCAGTTGCCAGCTCGTAATAACTTCACGTGCTGCTTGATGTTAAACAGGCTCATAAAGAGTGTACCATACTTGCCGTCATGGCTACAGGTGGCGCTGACTGACACTGCCACGTTTTAATCCGCATATAAACCCAATAAAGTGGCTTGGGGGGGGGGGTAGCCACCGTGGTAGCTCAGTGGTAGATCATCGAACGCGCTATTCAAAAGTCACAGGTTTGGTTCCAGCTCGTGGCAAGTTATCTTTCCACCCACTTTTCTTTCTTTACGTTTACAATAAACAGGGTCTAATAACTTCCCCTATACATTCCTGGGCATTATTGTCTGTAAGATGTCATTATTATGTTGTCAGAACATGGAAAAACTAGCCCTCAAGTATACACTTCTTTTCCTTATGTACATATATATATATATATATATATATATATATATATATATATATATATATATATATATATATATTGTGGGCATTTAGTATACGCCTCCTCTTCACCGGTACATTAATCATTATCATGTGTGGCTCATGCATTCTCATCGTTGTCGCGTAGCATCATCAACCTGGCTCATTCATCGTAGCTGTCGGCTGCCAGTTCCTCGAGCCTAATAAAGGTAATCCAAACCAAGACTTCATACGTGGTGGAGCATGCTGTTACATCCCCCGCCATCCTCTTGACCACTCTACCCCCTGGAGCTAGGTTCAAGTCGCCGCTTGGGCCAGGTGTCTGGAAATATGTCGCACCAAGATGAGGCCGGTGCTGCAGCCGTTCCCACTCTACCACCGCGTGCCGCACCTTCTCACGTCACCAACAGCCTCCAGCGTGAGCCCCATCCCTTCGCTGGTATGCGCGGGGAATATGTGGAGCAATGGCTGGACGATTTCGAACGTGTCGGTGCTGCTAACCGGTGGGATAACACCTACAAACTCGCTCACGTGTCATTCTACCTCACGGGTGTCGCGAAGACGTGGTTCCTCAACCACTTCACCGACATCCCCGACTGGTCAGCCTTCAAAGATCAGCTTCGCCATGTCTTTGGCACACCGGCTGTTCGTTCCGCTCTCGCAAAGAAAGCTCTCGCAACTCTGAAACAGCACATCGGGGAGTCGTATACATCCTACATCGAGGATGTTCTTTCACTTTGCCACCGGGTTGACATAGCAATGACAGAATCAGACAAGGTGCGCCAGCTTCTTAAGGGAATGTAACCCGTCGCATTCAATGCTCTTGCAATCCAGAATCCGGCTATCGTTGCTAACATTGCGACAAACTTTCAGCGCCTCCAAGAACTTGAGTCTATGCACCTACAACCAGACAGTGACGCGGCCCGTATTACGACTGATCCAAACCTGCGAGACACAATAAGGGCGATTATACGCGAAGAATTAGAATCAATGGGATTCACACTACCTTCAGTGTGTCCCATCCAGTCTTCTTCAACGTCATTGCGGGATGTCATCAGGGAAGAGCTCACGTCCATGACACACATGGTAAACCTGCAGCCCACTGTCTCTCCTACTCTACCATCCTTCCCGCACACCGTCGCCGCACCACCAGGCACCGTCAGCTCGACGTCCCCGCCGCGAACGTATGCGTCGGTTGCTGCCGCACCTCCCACAAGCTTTCCAGCGAGCTTTTCATCAACACCACCTGAGCCATCATCTGTCCTTCTGACTGCTCTCTCCACCGGTGCAGTTAGTGCAAGCTACTACCCTCCTTATCGATCGACTCGGCCTACGTGCTATTATTGCGGCTATCGTGGTCACATTTAACGCTTTTGTCGCAAGCGCCAGGAAGACGAGCGCCGAGAGTATGACATACGCAAATGGAACTAAACCGCAGGAGCCTTGTACCAGGGCCGCCGTTATTCATCACCGCCGCGTCGGTCTCGATCTCCGCCAGCATCGGGTGAACTGCGCATTAGTCACTGATCCACCCGACGCCGTTCACCGTCGCCCTACCGTCGCTCCTCTTCTCTTCTTTAGCCTGCTTCCCTTACTTCTGATGAGCGTCCGGAAAACTAAGCGATGCAGTTATTGGAGGACAAACTGAATTTCAACACAGGACTCCAATTCCTCCAGCGCGCCCCTACAATATGATTGCGGTCACAGTTGAGGGAGTGGATGTTGATACTTTGGTGGACACTGGGGCTGCGTTTTTTGTTATTTGTGCTGATTTGTGGACCCGTCTTCAAAGTCACGACGCCTTATGATAGACCGACACTGGTTACAGCCCAGGGAACAATGATTCGCCCTTACGCTCTCTGTACTGCCCGTGTACTAATCGACAGAATTCTTCATCATATAGAACTCGCTGTGCTATCCCCGTGCTCGCATGAACTCATTTTAGGCTAGGACTTTCTTTCCTCTGCTTCTGCGGCTATTTGTTGTGCACAACGTGTCGTCCATCTTACTGACACGTACCACTTGCTCAACGACAAAACCTACAGGCCACTTCGACTCATCACTGCTGTAGACATCGAGTTACCACCAACCGAACATGATTAGTCACAGTTTTGTCCAACGACGTCGACTCTGGTGACATTCTGGGCACTCCGCCACCGCGTTGCCTTAATAAAGGCATAGCTCTCGCATCAGGTGTGGCTCGCTTCAACAATGAATCAACTGTCCTCACTGCTACCAACACCACACAAGATAAAATTTTACTGCCACTTGGCACTACTGTCACCTGCGTTGCCGATCTGGAGCCTGTATGCGTTGTGCATCTTACCCCTGTCTCCTCTAAAGGCCATCCTGCAGTTCATGCTGCTTCCTCGGCCTTTACAGCAGCCATCAACAAAGACTTGACAGACTCACAGAAGCAACAGCTGCTTGATTTGTTGGAAAAGCATTCAAACTCCTTTGACGTTCATTCATCTATCCTGGGCCAGACCACCGCTACAGAACATCGTATTCAGACCGATGGAACATCAATTGTGCACCGCCGTCCGTACCGCGTCTCTCTAGCCGAACAAAAAATCATTGAAGAAAACGTAGACGATATGCTCCAACGGGAGGTAGTCCGACCCTCAACCAGTGCTTGGTCGTCGCCCACCGTTCTGGTGCGTAAAAAAGATGGTTCCGTACGATTTTGTGTCGATTACCGAGCACTCAATAAGATCACTAGGAAGGACGTATACCTTATGCCACACATCGAAGACGCCCTAGTTTCCTTACAGGGTGCTGAATACTTTTCGAGCCTCCACTTGCGTTCCGGCTATTGGCAAACCCCCATGCACGAAGATGATAAAGAAAAAACTGCGTTCGTAACCCCGGACGGCCTATACGAATTCAATGTTATGCTGTTCGGTCTATGCAATGCGCCCGCAACTTTTGAGCGCATGATTGACACCGTGCTTTTGGCCTGAATTGGAAGACTTGCCTATGGTACCTCGATGACATTGTTGGCTTTTTATCGACGTTTCCTCAAGATCTGCAACGCTTGGACGAGGTCCTGACTTGTCTTGCGGGCGCTGGTCTTCAAGTTAACACCAAAAAGTGCCATTTCCACAGCAGATCTATCAAGGCATTCGGTCATGCTGTGAGCAAGGACAGAATTCGTCCAGACCCTGATAAAACTGCTGCAGTGCTTCGCTTCTCTCACCCTGACAAACTGAAAGACTTGCGAAGTTTCCTTGGTCTCACCTCTTACTTTCGGCGATTCATACAAAACTTTTGCTCTATAGCCGCACCACTTCATAAGCAACTTGCATCCGGTATGCCCTTTCACTGGTCTCAGGAATGTGAATCGGCTTTTGATTGATTGAAGAGTGCCCTCACGACCGACCGTGTACTTTTTCATTTTCACGATGATGCACCGACCTTCCTGCACACAGACGCTAGCAGCCGCGGTTTAGGAGCCGTGCTCCTGCAACGCGACAATTGTTCGCGAGAGCGAGTCATTGCATACGCCAGCCGCGTCCTCTCCGCAGCCGAGAGGAACTACACGATCACCGAGCAGGAGTGCCTCGCCATCGTTTGGTCAGTACAGAAATTTAATTCATGTCTGCATGGCCATCATTTCACCATTGTGACCGACCACCAGGCTTTATGTTGGCTTCCGACACTCAAGAACTTGTCGGGATGCCTCGAACGCTAGATTCTATGCCCCCAAGATTATGATTTTGAGATCGTATACATGTGTGGCAGGAAGCAAAACGACGCCGATGCTCTTTCTCGCTACCCACTACCAGCGACTCCACTCGGGGCTTCCCCCATCAATTTGCACAACACGCTCTCGGAGTCCACGTCTACGGCGGTTTCCTCTCTCGCCTCTATAAACCAGCCGCCTTCGGACGACCTCCACGATTTTCCTTCTCGACAGTTGGCTGACCCATACTGTCGACATATTATAGGCTACCTCACTGGCAGTTCCCGTCCACCTAATGCAAGGCTCTGTCGCCAACTCTCGCAATTCAAGGTGGACAGCTCGGTGCTGTACCGCAAAATTTACCATCCTGACGGTCAGCGCTGGTTTCCCGTTCTACCCCGATCGCTTCAGTCCGAAGTCCTCAGAGCGCTTCATGACCATCTGACTGCTGGTCGCCTTGGTTATCATAAAACCTACGATCACCTTCGAAGTCGGTTTTATTGGCCAGGCATTACCACTAGTGTAGCTCAGTACGTCGAGTCCTGCACTACCTGCAAATGTAGAAAACTACCAACAACTGCTCCCACCGGTACACTACAGCCTCTTCAGGGCCCAGCCACACCTTTCGAAGTTGTAGGCGTCGATCTTTATGGCCCCCTCTTAGTCAGTGCTGTTGCAAACCGGTGGATAGTAACAGCCGTTGACCAGTTCACGCGCTACGCTGAGACGGCATCCGCTACTACTGGTTCAGCTTCTGATATTGCCGATTGCAACCTCCGATTTCATCCTCCGAGCCAATATACTGCATCTCGGTGCTCCACGTGTGTTGCTCAGTAACCATGGAAGGGCCTTTCTTTCACAACTAGTGAACGAACTTCTTCACGCCTCCGGCACAACTCACTTGACTGCCTCTAGCTATCATACCCAGACTAACGGCCTCACAGAGCGATTCCACCTCACTCTTGCTGACATGATCGCCGCCTATATTCAACCAGACCACAAAAACTGGGACGTAGTTCTACCATTCGTCACTTTAACCTACAAAACGGCCATTCAGCGGACAACCGGCTACTCGCCATAGTACCTAGTTTATGGACGCTCCCCTACTTCTTTCCTGGACGTCTCTTCCTTCTGCCAAGTGAATTCATCTCCAGCCTCTTTAGAAGAATACGTTTCACGACTCGCACAGTGCCGCCAACGTGCTCGTGTAAGCACTGAAGCCTGACAGCAAGACAGAAAGCTAGTTTATGATGAATCATCGCATCGTTCTGTATCCTTCGAACCTGGAGACGAAGTGCTCTTTTTGACGCCTGTTCGCACACCTGGTTTCTGTGACAAATTTCAGCCTTGGTTTATCGGGCCGTACACAGTTCTTGAAGAGACTTCACCAGTGAATTTTCGTGTGACGCCGCTTGTAGCCCCAGCAGATCGCCGTTATCGAACTACAGAGGTCGTCCATGTCTACCGTATAAAGCCCTTCATGCGACGTTCTTTGTCCTCTTGACTTGTCGCGGCCAGGCTGGCCGCTTTCACGGGGGGACAATTGGTGTGGGCATTTAGTATACGCACCCTCTTTACCGGTACATTATCATCATTATCATGTGTGGCTCATGCATTCTCATCGTTGCCGCGTAGCATCATCATCTTGGCTCATTCATCACAGCTGTCGGCTGCCGGTTCCAAGACTTCATAATATATATATATATATATATATATATATATATATATATATATATATATATATATATATATATATATATATATATATATATATATATATATACATATATATTTCTGTGTTGTAGCTGACTTGCTTTCCTTCACGCGTATCATGCTGAAACTTCCGAAGAACACGCTTTTTTATATTTGGAGTAGTAGCTGGGCCGTTCCTCTCCTCGTCATGAAGCTCCGCAATCAGGCTTTACCATCTTCCCTAAAAATGACCATGGATGCCGCTCCTTCCGAAGCACCACCTACACCCATGTCAATCGTGTGTGCGGACATGCTTCGTCAACATCACCCTCCGATGTTCAGCAGCACCGACGAACCTAAAGTTGAAAACTGGCTGGTAGGGTTTGAGCGTGTTAGCGGTCCCAACAAATAGGTTGACCCTGCTAAGACGACACACGCCAGCATTTGCGTGACTGATGTGGGCAAGCTATGATATTAAAATGATCAAGGTGAGTTCACCATCTGGTCGGCATTCAAGGAAATCATCACTTCTTTTTTCGGTCGGCCTGGCTTGCGCCGTACGTCGCCTCCATAGCAGATCCCAAAGAACAGGCAGGAAGGCAAAAAACTTTGATCCGCATACGACGCTCCTTCACTCCATTGGGGGCGAAATCGGCGGCCGTACCCACTACGTGATTGGAAGATGCAAATCTTCGGCCATGTCATAGATTCTTTGGATAGCCCGTAGCTTGTCTTCCTTCTCATTTCTTGTTACAAGAGATTGCGATTCCTCCATTGACAGAGAACCGGGGCTCTCGCGCAAGAAACGGTGTGCATTTTACGAGTTATATTGAGGACGTCATCAACCTCTGTAAGCGACTGAATGCCTCTATGGTAGTGTCTGACAAAATTGCGCACACACTGATATGACGATGCATTTCATATGCTGGTAGCCAAGTGCCGTCAGACAGTCGCTTAAGTCATTGAACTGTGCCAAAGTTTTGACGGGCTGCGCAAAGAGCGCCTTTCTGCCTATTCTCAGTGGGCGAACTTTCATATATATATTGTCACCACGCGTTCTAGGAGACAAACTACCTCAGCAGTAGGTGGCAGGTGGTGCCTGGAAAGCGTTGGTCTGCCCAGTGTTTTCAGGCATGGAAAGCACGGGAGGCAGTGTCTGGTTACGGAGTTCCAGGTGACAAAGTCATCAGATGATAGTGTAGGGCAGCAAAAAGCGACGCAAAGAATGCACCCAAACAAAAGCTTTATCAGCATCTCGTAGGCCTCGTCCTTTTTTGCCACATCTCCGCTGTTCTTTGCTGTGCAGTACAGTTATCTCTCCCGAGAAAAAATAAGCCGTCGTGGCTACGTATGGGTAGTAGAGCATAGGGGGATTGTAGCAACGCTTTAAATGTTCGACATGCGCAATTTAATACTAGCGGTCGCGCTTATCCGAAGGTAGCTATAATGGTCCAACATATAGTCTGTGGAAGACGTTTGCTTGACCATGCGGTAGGCACCCTTGTACTTCGAAACAACGTTCGGTGACAATCCAGGGCTTGTGCCAAGCACCCAAAGCCACAATAGCGAGCCAGGATCATAAGATTCACGGGCGACAGCAGTATCGGCGGTGCTTCTGACGCTGCTGGTCTTTAGATGTCAATATGCGAGAGAGCTTGCGGCACGCTTCTGCGTTAGCAGCAGCTTCAGACAGGAGTGTAGGTTCCTGGCATCAGCGCTATACGGAAGAATAGTGCCCATGGTGGTGGATGGCTCACGCCCGTAAATTATAAAGAAGGGCGAAATCCCGTTGTGGCCTGCGTTGCCATGGTATAGGCATATGTGGCAAATGAGAGTACATAATTCCAATTTAGATGGTCAGACGCGACAAACGTGGCCAACATATCGCCAAGAGTTCGATTGAAACGTTCCGTCATCTATTAGTCTACGGGTGATACGCAGTTGTGGTACTGTGAGCGATATGGCATTTTTTGAGGAGAGCTTCAATGTCATCTGAGAGAAACATTCGGCCTCGGTCACTGAGTAATTCTTTTGGAGTGCGGTGACGCAGGATGATCTGCCACAGGATAAACGAGGAAACACTACGTGCAGTAGCGCTAGGTAAAAGTCAAGTTTCTGCATAACGTGACAGATGGTCGATGGCCACGATGACCCATCGGTTGCCGTCAGGAGTGCTCGGTAAAAGACCATAAAGATAAATTCCTGCATGATCAAATGCATGTGTTAGGCGATGCAAAGGTTGCGTTGGGGCAGTTGAATGACGAGGAATATCCTTGCGACATTGGCACGCGAGGCAGGAGCGCACATAGTGACGGACGAAGCGGTACATGCCGCGCCAGTAATAATGAAGGCGTAGGCGTTCGAAAGTCTTAACTGCACATGCATGCACGCAGTGTGGGTCATCGTGAATCGCCGCGGAGATGTCTGAGCGGAGACGGCGAGGAACGATCAGCAACCATTTTCAGCCGTCCGTAAGGTAAATGCGGTGGTATAAAGTCCACCGCGAACGGAAAAGTTGCGTGCGTGGCGACGCAATACCTGGCTGGCAGTAGACGTAGATGGCTTTTACAGAAAGCTGAACATGGGAATAATCCATTCGTCCTTCCTCTGCTCGGAAAACATGTTGGTAGCAGAGAGGCAGAACTCGGCTAGAGGGGTATCAGGGGAAGTGGTCTTGCTATGTTGTGGAGAGCGAGACAAGGCGTCTGCGTAGGAGTGGTTTCTGCTGGAACAGTAGAGCACGTGAATGCTGTATTCCTGTAGCCGAAGCGCGCATCGACCGAAGCGATCTGAAGGCTCTTTCAAGAAAGAAAACCTGCACAAGAAATGGTGTTCCGTTATCACGTCAAACGGGCGGAAATGGAGGTATAATGAGGATTTAGTTATGGCCCAAATTATCGCCAGACATTTCTGTGACAGAATAGTTAGTTTCAGTCTTCGTCAGAGCGCGACTGGCGAAAGCGATGGCGTGGTCCTCGAAGTCAGCCTTTCACTGAGCAAGGACGGCACCAAGGCCCACACCACTGGCGTCTGTGTGTATTTCTGTTGGCGCACTTGAGTCGAAATGCCGCAGCATTAGAAGAGAGGTGAGAACATGACGCAGTGTTGTAAACGTGGCATCGCAATCTTGGGACCAGGTCTAAAGGGTGTGGTCAGACCGAAGAATTTGTCTCAGACGGGCTATGATGGCGGCAAAGTTTCATATGAAGCGTCAAAAGTATGACCGTAACCCAACTAAGCTGTGAAGTTCTTTCAAGTTTAAGTTTGTGGAAAGTCAGTGACAGCTTGTAGTTTCGATGAATCAGGGTGTACGCCGTCTTTAGTCACGACATGGCCTAGGATGACCAAGTGCCGAGCAGTAAAGCGACATTTTTTCAAGTTGAGTTGGAGACCGGCGTTGGCAATGCATGTGAAGACGCGTTCGAGTTGCAATAGGTGAGAAGGATAGTCCTGTGTAAAATATCGTCGAAGTAACAAAGACAGATTTGCCACTTGAGCCCGCGAAGGATGTTATCAATTATTGTTTTACATATGGCAGGGGCATTAGATAGGTCGAAGTGCATGACGGTAAACTGATATAGACTATCTAGGGTGGCGAAGGCAGTCCTGGGGAGTTCTGCTTCAGCCACAGGGACCAGCCAGTATGCAGATCGTAAATCAAGGGACGAGAAAAATTTTGCGCCTTGAAGGCAGTCTAGTACATCGTCAATACGAGGAAGCGGGTAAATATCCTTATGTGTTGTTGAGACGACGGTAGTCCACACAAAATCGAATGGTGCCATTTTTTACCAACACTACAAGAGAGGCCCAGGCAATCTACTGAGGTTATATAGCTCCACGCTTCAGCATGTCTCCTGCGTGCTTGTCGATGAATCGGCGCTTCATTGCGGACACGCGATATGGCCCTTGACGCAGCGACGCGTGGTCTCCGGTGTCTATGTGGTGAATAACAGTGAAAGTGCAGCCTAAATATGCTTGCGACCGGTCGAATTACTTACGAAAGCAGTCGAGGAGCGTGACGAGCTGAGTGTGCTCGTTGTATATTAGTTTGGGGTCAATGAATTTAGAAAACAGTTAAGTGACATCTGCGCAGAAAGAACATCATCGCCGATAGCGCAAACCTGTATAGGAGTGGAATAATTATTGACTTGATAGATAAAACTTGGGTCAGGGTTGTCAGCATGACCAAGGCACTCATCGTAGAACTGGTTGACTGGGCACGAAATCATGAAGGAAACCTAAAATGCGCTTACGCCCTGTCGAGTAGTAAGGAGGGCAAAAGAAAGTAACAAGTGGTGACGGTGAGTAGCCAGCTTAGACGGCGTGGAAAGAACGGTATTGTCGGAAAACGCAGTACAGGACATGGAAGCAGAAGCGGAGGAGGAAAGAGGAACGGTTTAACTTGACAACAAGCGGCTGATTACTCTTCTGCAATGTTGCCCTCGAATAAAGAGAGCGAAGGTTCTTCGCGGGCGCAATCGATAACGGATTGATGGGGTGACAGGAGGTCCCATCCCAATGATATGGCTTGAGATCATCTAGGCAGAACGATCAACTTATCGAGGAAGGAGAGCCAAGATGCTGGCGACGAGCCCGTGCCGAGGCTACAGCTTTATTTGAGACGCAGGCGTAGGTGGAGTCGCCGCTGCAGTGTCCAGCCAGTGTAGGAGCTAAGCCGCTCTGAAATACTTCGTGGCTCGTGCCGCATGAGCCACGTGGCTCGCTTCTTTTTCGGCGCTGCCAAATCTAGCGTGGTGCAACATTGGCACCCCCACTCCCCCCTAGCGCATTGTGCGATAGAAATTATATGTGCAAAAGAAACGGAGGGACAGATGCTAAATCATGAACGACTATCCGTAAAGTGTCCATTTGGAAAGTCCAGGTTGTCAATGTGTCAGCGTGTCAACCTGTCAACGGCCATCGGGAAGCAGTGGATCTACGGCAGGTGGCACTGCGAGAAACGCAGTGGACGAAGATGGAAGCGCCGGGTCACTGCGTTCATAGACACGTGCATCTTACAACGACTCGGTGGGACCATTCGAAAGAGCACCCGCCGGTTCAAATGGACGCGGCTGAGAAACGTGCCCACAGCTGGAACCTTGGACAGGCGCTGAAGAGCTCGCGCAGGCGATGTGGGTAAAATATTGTGAAGGATTGAAGCGCACCCATGATTACCGAGCACTGAAGTTTCACAGCCGCAGTGGTGCTTCGGACAGCGCACAGGTTGCTGAGCATGCTGTTGACAAGAAACAGTTGGCTGGCTGTGCTGATGTGGACGCAACCATGGACGAAACACCGACCTAAGCGTTAGAGTGTGACTGCCGTGCCGGCGCGGGTGGCTGAGCCGACGGACGTGGAAACGCCGTGCTCGAACAAGCGCACGAGGGTCACGGCAGGCAAGCAGGTCCACAGCGACTAGTCGGCCGATGCGCCACGGAGAAGTAGTGGACACCTGAGCCATGGTGACGGGCACGTCTGAATTTAAAGTGCATTGTTGCGAGGTCGTGTCACCCTTGAAAGACTCCGGAGGGTGGTCTTGAGACCCAGTAGGTGTGGGCTCTAACGGAAGGTCGGCTGGCATACCCGTGCTCGTCAAGGCAGCCTGTTGGTTGTCCGCCTGTATGGGTGGTACACAAGGTGCGGTTTGTTGTGTCTTAGGCGGACCAGGCACGTCACCCTCAGGAGCGTCGGTCATAGTCGCAGCGTCTCGGAAGTTTGGCCACGCTTGGTGGCTGGTGGCTTTCACTTCGGCTGCGGGAAATTTCGAGGGCGATGACGGTGGCTGCTGGCAGGACACGCAGAGTGTTGGGATTAGTAGAGAGTGGCCCTGCGACATCGGGGATGATGAAGATTCCACGACCGAGAGGTGAGCAGTGGGTGCAAAGATGTCTGCGCCAGACTCCGAGGCATGCGGCAAGGTAGCTGTCGTGAAGTCGGGTGGGGCCACGGTGAATGAATGAATGAAACCATGTTTATTCCACTTTGTTCGCGCCGAAGGCGCTGCGGTGGACAGTCAGGGCACTATAGCAGGGGGGGGGGGGGTAGAGCTGCCTCCGTTTTATTACCGTCGCGTGCCATCGATGTCACGGAATATGTGCAGGTGGTAGGCACGTGTGACGGGGCCGCGTACGCCGACTCCGAGAGAATGCACTTCTCGGAGGGGAGGTCAGTCACAGCGGGGGCGTCTTCTACCTCGTTGTTGTGGTCAGGAGCAGGATTTGATGCTCCTGCGACCGAATCAGAGGTAGAAGTAGTCGTTGACAGGGAAGTGAGGTCTTTGTCACGGTAGGACAGCGGGCCGTCTGGTACCGCTCGCTAGGGCGGAGGGGAAACCTGGAACTTACGGCTCCCCGGAAGTGGGCGGTAGGTTTCACCATAGAGGGCGAGCACCGCAGCGTAGAGGTCGTCGATGGGTCGCGGGCTGGAGGACGACTCGGCGGCTAGATGACGAGATCAACCGGGAGGGCGTCAAGCAGGACAGCGTGCATCATCGGCTGTGCCTTGATGCCATTGACTGCGCGAACCGAATCGAGCCGCATAAACCACGCTCACCGTTACACCGGGTGAAGCGCCGGAACTGAAGGGGAGAGTGGCGGAAGCATGACAGCGGGCCACTCGGCGTTGGGCGTGTCGAGGAAGAAAAGGCGAGATGGCGGCGAAATCCCGTGTCGAGGTCACAGCTTTATTTCGGACGTAGGCGTAGGCGGACTTCATGCTGCAGCGTCCAGCCAGGCCAGGAGCTAAGCCATTCTAAAATTCCTCGTGGCTCGCGCCGCGTGAGCCGATGATGATGATGATGATGATTTCAAAGACATGGCTTGTACCCACTCAGGGGGATCGGCCTAGAATCGATGACTTAATTAAGATTTTTTTATACATCGAGACCACCCACCGGAAAAAAGAAAGAAAAAAGAAAAGACACCCTAGTCAGAATGAAAGGAGTGCAATAGTTGCTTGTCACTCGTGCAGATAAGACAATTATTCATTACCTTGAATAAGAATCAGCATGTTGAACAATGCTCTTGTGTTCGTTGGAATTATTTTTTTTTGCACAAATGGTAATCACGCAATTAAAAGCTTAATTCTTTTACTTTCATTCAGGTACTTGCAAACTGCGTAGAAAACGTTCTCGTGGCTGAAGCCCAGATCGTAAGCACCGAAGAAAAGTATGTTTTCTATAGTGAAATTCAGCCCCAGGCTAGCGAATTGGAGGACTCAGAATGTTTTCCTGAGCAATTTGTATCGACGACATGATAAAAAATAGTGCTCTATTGTTTCCAATTCTGAACAAAAGTTGCATTGTGGTGATATTGCCAGACCAGCCCTATGTGAATACAAATTTAACGGGGGGACACGACATCGAAATCTGGTTATTATGGTTTCCATTTGTTTTGTAGGACACCAATGACTTTTTCATGGAAATCGTAAGTGAGTAAATTCTGGTGTTGACAATATTGCTTCCATAGCGTCTGCACTGAGCGCAAGCTTTCTGTATCTTGTCGCAGTTATAGTGGCCACTTTGGGATGGACTGATAGTACTGGCCCTTTCAATGCTGCTCGTGCTAGAGAGTCGGCGATTTCATTTACTTCTAAGCCGCAATCACCGGGTACCCATACTAATTACAGTAGCTGCAGCTGAGGAGGAACTAGCATAAGGAGCGTCTTTAAGGCCATCGATTTTGTTGACACCGTAATCGACGTACATACTGACAGGGAATCCGTTATTATGATCGCGTTAGCGGCATTCAAAGGTAGCTTTTGCAGCGCTAGAACTATTGCCAACAACTCAGCTTCAAAAACTGGGGTGAAATCCGGTAATCTTAATGAAAAAGACCAGTCAAGCGAATGTGAGTATATACCTACACCTGTCTTTTCATCCAATACTAAAGCATCTGTGGCTATAATATTATTCGTTTCTGCGTGTGCAAGATAATCCTGCAGTCGGCTTTTTAAGACTCTATAGGATTGTAATTTAGGCTTAGAGGGAAAAATCTCATCGAATTCAATCTTAAGAATTTGATTTTTATCCTGGGAAGCGATCACATCTAGAAGTTTTACATTTACCCTATCTAGTTGTTTCTGGACAAAAGCAATTTGAGGTGTTCGAAAGCGTGGCCAATGGGCAAGAAAAAAGCTGTCTGGGTCATTTATAAAATCATACTCAGATCGTCTTGGCGCATAGCTTTAAAATTTCAGAAACGTCTGAACCGTTAGGATACGAAAACGGCAAGGCAATGTAGGTAATCGTGCTTCCTGATACAAAACATTGTTTCTTACAAACCTCGGAAGTCCTAGACACAATCTCAAGGCTTCTTGTTCCAGCATAACCAGAGGCTTTATTTTATAGGCAGGGCCACCTGAAAACAATACGCACCCGAATTCTAAGATTCTAGGATTGGTCGCATATACATTTTATAGATCATCACCATTGTGCTTCTGCGTAGACCATTTCGGCGGCTGCCCAGTCTACGAAGAATTCCTAAGGCGCGTTGTGCTTTAGATGCCATGCTTTCTATGTGAGGATTCCAGTTTAGGTTGGCCTTGTAAATTACTCCTCATGAGCCACGCGGCTCGCATCTTTTTCGGCGCGGCCAAATCTAACGTGGTGCTTCGAACTCAGTGAGGTAAAGAATATCATCTATAAAACACGAACGGTGCACTTTCCGAAAGGATCAATCGACTTAGCGCTAACTGTGCATAAAGAAAAGGCTCGAAACGGCGTGGCAACTTTGCGGAGATGAAGAAGCTGGTCGGAAATCACTGACACCACTTACCGTATCGACAAGCGCATAATTAACAATATCTTCGGCATAAACTGCAATAACATTCGCAGGTATAAAATGAGGTCTTTAGTAATTTGTAGAGAGCACGGTTGTTGCCTCTGCATGTTAGGTTTCCTCTTGCGGAGCTTCATGTCGGCGGATGAGCGCGATGGGGAACACCTACAAGGGAACGAAGACCACCACGTGCTGAAAGCTTGGGAAGCAGCAGGCGTAGCGTCGAAACTCTGAGCACGAATATCACAGTAGAAGGCATAGTCGGGAGCAGAGCTTTGTGGAAACGCAGAGTGGGAAGGATACCGTAATCGTCACCCCGCCGTGGTGGTCTGGTGGCTAAGGTACTCGGATGCTGACCCGCAGGTCACGGGTTCAAATCCCGGCTGCGGCGGCTGCATTTCAGATGGAGGCAGAAATGTTGTAGGCCCGTGTGCTCAGATTTGGGTGCATGTTAAAGAACCCCAGGTGGTCAAAATTTCCGGAGCCCTGCACTATGGCGTCTCTCATAATCATATGGTGATTTTGGGACGTTCAACCCCACATATCTATCAATTACCGTGATCGCCGTTGCCAAACCGTGCTATGTGACCGCCACGGCTGCACGAGAAACAGATAGGCTGGTTGTTAGAGATGCGTCATGGGTTGAAAACAGGGGCGCCCGATGGAGCGAAATATTGCCGCGCCAGGCGGAAGGTTTCGATGTGGTACAAAAGGCTCTTGGTGTGTAATTCACAGCCGAGGAAACAAGTGAAGAAGAGAAAGTGGTCGTAGGCTTGTATGGCACTGAGCAACGGTGGTAGCGTACGTTAGCGGAGCTGTCACGGGAGCTAGTTGATGAACAAGTGGTACGATGTCTGCTACTGGATCCTGTATGAGCTGCCCGATGTCAGGCATCAAAAGCGACTCGAACGCTCGGGTACTGGCAGAAGGGACAGCTGGCGTGCGACTTCTCGAAAAATTGCTTGACTTTGTCGTGAAATGAGTGGGAGGGGGCACCACAGAAATTGATAGTCAGCGGCGAAAACGTACTATGCCATACGAGATCTCGGCGCATAGAGAAGCGTTCCTTATGCAGTTCCTCATAGCTCTGGCAAAGAGTAATGATTCCGTTCCCCGTCTGAGGGCTCCTCGCTAAAAACACTTGGATGGCGTCGCCCTCTATGCCCTTCATAATGTTTTTTTATCGTCTCCTCTTCAGTCATGTTGATGGTATTGTGACGCTAAAAGTCCACTACATTTTCACTATAGCTGGTGGCGTATTCACGTCTCTGTTGAGCACGGGTGCGAAGCTGATGCTCTGCCCGACTTTCGAGGACGACAGCCCGTCTGAATACACCTTGCAGTCAGGTCTTCAGTGCTGCCCAGGTAAGGAACTCCGACTTATGATAGTGCAACCAAATATTGGCGTCTCCGGAGAGGTAGAACCTGACGTAGCTGAGCTTATCTGCGTCACTCCACTTATTGGCCACACTAACTTTGTCTCCCAACTACTACCAATTTTCGATGTCCTAATCTTCAGTTCTACTGAAAATTGGAGGGTTCCGCTGGCGGGGCGTACCTCAACAGTAGGCCGCAAGCGGTGCCTGGAAAGCATCGTCCCGCCCAGTGTTTTCAGGCATAACAGTGACGAGAGGCAGTGTCTGGTTTCGGAGTTCCAGGTTTCGAAGTTCCCAGCAGCTCTCTCAGATGTCACGAGGCGTTCTGATAGCGGTGATCGAACTGATAGTGGCGATTGAAGCGTCTGCCGTTGATCAACAAGTGACAAGAGGTGAAGCGCTTCGGTATTTATGCACTTGTCATCGAACATTCTACTGTTATCGCTAGCGGCGACGTTGTTCCCAGAATTATCTGAAAGATTCATGAAGTGGGCGTTATCTTAACAAAATGATCAGCCTCGAAGCTTCGCCAACAACGTCGGTGTGGTTTGCGCTCAACATAGTGTAACATGGCGATAACAAAACTTGAAGAACAAAACTTGAAGAAAGAGATGTCCAAAACCAAGCCTTTTAGGAGCCCGTTAAAAGGGTTCAGACACCAAATTTATAGGCTCTAGAAATTGTGCTGGAGAGAGGCTTCCTCTCAACATGTATGCATGCAGACTTGAAGAACACAAATTGCCTGTGTACTTCAATTATTACTGTGTGGTTGTAAAAACAGCACTTGTATATTGCGATGTTTTGTTTTTTGCTTTTACAGTTCGCATCACCACTGGGAAAGGTCATCACCGTGGCAATGAGTTGCAGCTAGTTTTCCTACCAAATCCATTTTGAATCCTTTGTAGTTATAGAGACATGACTAAAGATATGAGATATCCCGAAACTGCTGACAAAGAATCAAAAAGCGCCGTCAAGCACCCACCAAGATGAGGATGCATTTGAAATGAACAAGTTTCGTGACTGCGTAGCAAGAGAACTGTAGCGAGAATGTTGCCCGAGTGGAAACATTCTGAGCAACATGGTGAGTGTGCCATCAAAGATGTGCTGCACAGCATACCTCAAGGCAACTGAAAGTTCTTAAAACAGCACTTTGAACCATACATGATGGCAAATAGTCAAAATAACTAGTCAGTCAGTTGTACTGCTGTCAATAATGCGGAATAAAATGTATCTGACATGTACAACAAGGAATTAGATTTGCCAACAAAGACCGTACTAAAACCTAAAAAAGTAGTCACCCAATGTGTCTCTACTTCTGTGTCCCTATGTACAATATTATGCTGTTGATACTTAAAGGGCCGCTCACCGGGCCCCATGCCGAATTTCAGTTAGACAGTGGAAGTTGTTGGGTGGCCGATAAGGAAACTTTTGCCACAAATTTCTTTCGAACCGGTTCATCACGAGTGGAGAAAACGGGTTTTTTGAAGCGGCGCGAAAAAAAAAGAATGAGAGCAGGCAGGCTTCTAACCGTTGCCACTACTCCGCGTAGCCTTCGCAAGCCAAATCTCTTCCCCACCCTCTCCAGCATCCGATCATGAGGCGACGTGCGCATGACATGCACAAACAAGTCCAACCCCCGAGCACGCCAGCAGCGTTGCTTCGTTTACCAGCGTTATTTTGTGGTCTTCTGCCTGTTTCTGCGGGATGGTTTAGAAACGCTGGCTTAGACGTGCTATAGTAGATGAGCACAATGAGTGCGCGAACGCGTAGTAGCGTTCCACGGTGGTCGTCTGCTCAATGCGCTGACCGCGGGGACACGAACGTATGCAAAACGCTGGCACATTAGCCCTGAATCTCGTAGCATTTGGCGAAAAAATTGAAAGAAAAACGCGCACACTTTTTATTGCGTCTCATTATTTATTTCAAGTTGTATTTTTCTCCTAAAGCAACAAATACGTAAACTACGCATGTTGTGTTACATATTTTTCCCATGTCACGTGGTGTACTGTTAATAACGTCAGGGCAGACTCGTCTACGCAGAGGACCATCGTCAGTGCATTGCCGTGTACGTAAGGCCAATCCTACGCCTACGCCATGCCCTCATTCTCTACGCGCGTGCCGGCAGAGGGGAGAGAGAGCAGCATTCATCTTGAAATTTGACCCATTTTAGTGACGCGTAGCGTTGCAAAGTTTGGCAGACGTGATCATGAACGCCTCGTCTACGCATTGCGCTTGTCAGCTAAAAATTGTCAAACCTGGTGAGTGGCCCTTTAAGTAGTAAAAAAAATTACATGGATACTCAGCCCAGAAGACAATCAATCTACGGACAACATGTATTTACATGCACGCAGCTAAGCCAAGTGAACTCTTTAGCACATTTTTATGGACCTCAAGGCATAGACGAGACGGTTACATTTAAGGCCAGCGTGGGAAGATGTTGCCTCACCAAGTAATTTCCAGGATGAGCAATCAAGAGGTACACATGAGACTACTGAAGCTAGAGGAACCGACCTCGAAAATAGTTGCGAAAGAATCTCATGCATGAAATGTTCGTACGTGGATAGAAGCATTCAGGCATAATGCGAAAATTTTCAAGCACGAGACCGACCCTTCGCACAGATATCAAAACAGCAGAGCACAATTAACACGCACCAACGACATCCTTCGAATAGGCCGATGGTGTGAAAAAGCATGTTTTTTACAAAAAAAAAGTGTTTCAACAAAATAAAACAACACAGTTCATGTGCAACAGAGGAAAATTCTAATGCCACCCCTAAACAAAAATACTATGGGAGAGAGTAGGCACAGATGTACAAAAGCCGAAGATTTCTGGTGAATTGAGCAACTTCAGAAAAATTAACGAAGTAACATGCATCACAGTCTTCGCAGTCGAAAAAGACTCGAGGCAACAGTTTGCCAGACAATGAAACCAACGACTAATCGACGATACTTTTCAATTCACAATTACTCAATTAGCAGAATTCACTGCTCCCTCCTAATTCACACACAGCACATGAAGTGCAGGTAATGCCTAAGGCTACTTCCTGATGAAATCAGATGGCAAGAACGTATTCGCTACAGATAAAGGTTCACAGAGTGATCTCAACCCACAAATGCCTTTTCTGGATCATCACAAAATGCCATGGCAATGCAGAGAGGCAAACACAGATCAATTGATCATAGGAACAAGAACTCAGTCCAAGGTTTTCTCTAACAGTTAACTTTTAAAACCATGCATGCTAAACAAAGAACTTCATCAATGGGGAAGAAGAGACAAATGTAAAGCTGCCACGAGTCATTGAGAAACCTCCCAACAATTCAGAAATAAGACTCCATTATTGTACAATCAACCCCATGAAAAATGAAAAAAAAGGCAGGGTCTGTTGGATATGAAGTGTTCAGCTATTTGAATATTCAGAATTCTAGATTGTAGGTGTGGCACAGAGGCTTAGAAACGTAAGCCATTTGCTAAGTACTGATGTCTTGGCACTAGAGAAGAAGCAGTTCAAGATCTCTGTTCACCAATAGAATAAGCGCTTCCTCACCATGCAGGAACAAACTGCTACCTCCAGCTATGTGCTTTCACAATAATTACTGAATGCTACAAAGAGCCTGATCACCTGAATATAAGGTCATGCAGTCCTCTAACGGTCGAAAATATTGCCCCCTGTACCAACCCACCAATTGGGCAAACACAACTTCATGTGCCTTAGTTCGTGATTCACTGAAAAAGAAAACAAACCAAATATATATTAGCATAAGAGATTTAAAGAGCTTCTTTCACAAAATTATACACGTCGGTGTCTGGCTGTGAGCAAAAAAATATTTTGTCCTTTACCGAAGAATTGAGATAAGTGCAAATAGACTGAAATAATAAAAGTTTTCTGTTCGAGCGAAACTCACATAGAGGCTCTCTAGGTGATAAGCAGTTGTTCTACCACAGAACCACCAAAGTGTTTGAAAGTGCTTAGAAAAAAAACTAATGAGTGCCGTGTGGTCGTAGAAAATAAAATTAGGTGAAAGTAACAAACAATAGATTATGTATTCAGTAAATGTAACTGTAAAAAGTTTGAGGTAAAAATAACATTACCTGATAAATTAAAAAGGGTAGCTTGGGCTTGGTTCGGCATGACACAAGGTGAAAGCGAAAAAAAACAAAGGCAGAGAACAGGCTTGACACACATCGCTCGCGAGTCTCAAGTCTCTTTTATATCTTCCTTCTATGTGCTTTCACCCTGTAAAATTATTAAATGCATAGAGGAGCAAAAATTTGGGCAAGTTGGTTGTACACACATAAACTAACAGAGCATGGAAAGGATAAGGACGTAAGAAAGTAACACACACACCAAAGCACTGTGATGTTTGTTACTCTCCTACACACATTTCATGTCTGCTCTATTGGTCCTTAAGAGGCCCTGCAGCACTTTTTGAGCATGGTCATAAAACGCTGCCGATGGAAAGTAGAGGCTCCCGAAAACACGCGTGCCAAATACTGTAGTGCAGCACAGGGCCTAAAACTAAAAAATAAATTATCAGTTAGCTTTCAATTGCTTTCATTCTTGTCTTGACGAATGACGGAGAAAACTCAAAAATCTCTCGTACAAGACAATCTATAAGCCATTGTAAATGGCGCACTCAATCATTACAAGCATCGCCGTGGGAGGCTGCGCCTTCTCCACACGTGCGTGTGTGATCACTTCGAAAAAGCCACGTATTTGAAAAAAAAACTGGCAGAACCCATGTACAGTGGATATTGATTATAAGCGAAGCACTAATGCGAAATGTTAATATGCCACTTTAAAATCAGCACAACGGTATGAGGTGGAAGTGAATGATGTCATGTATTACTTCGGTGTCATGATTATCATGTTTTCATGTGTCGTGTACCTTTGTCATTTATTCAGGTCACGTGATACCGAATTTAGTATACGTGGAGCTAGCGAAACGGCCGCGAGCAAGCTACGAGCGTTGCTTGTCGTTATGTTCCTACATGACACGCGTGTCAGGATTATCAGGTTTCCACTAGTCATACATTTGATTATCCATTGACATCGCGTAACACCAAATTTCGAATATGTGGAGCTAGCAAAACAGCTTCGAGCGCACCATCCAGGGGCCAATATACTACGTAGCGTTGACTCGCACGCACGCCGGGCACAGCGACGCTACGTCAGCAAAAGGCGTGCACTTATCGTTTGACGCCAGGCACGACCAGCGTCCGTCGGCGCGCCCGACAACAACCGGTGCGAAACGCGACATGCTGCATTTCGCGCCGATGCGTTACCCAGACAACACTTCATCTCCCTTTTTTCGTAACGAAGGGACGCCGGAAGCACTGAAACGCGCATGCGGCAAAGCAGCGCAGGGTGGCACGTGCCTGGGAGTATATGGCAGGACCGGCGCCTGGCATGGCATTGCCGGCGTGACGCGACGACACCGCCGGTAAGCACGCACACCGCGTCACGTCAAAATGTATCCGTCTTGGCTGTGGCAAGTAGTTATGTTCTCATATGGCACGCATCTCATGATTGTCATGTTTGCACCAGCCACATACCTTCGTCAACCATTCAGGTGCGGTAATACCAAATTTGGTATATGTGACGCTTATGAAACGGCCGCAAGTGCATCATGAGCTAGAACATGTTCATGTTGTTACACGACACGCATGTCATGATTTTCATGTTAGCGTGTGTCGCTGATGTTTGCCATGCAATGTTGTCATACCATACCAATTTTGCAACGTGCCATGTGAACGAAACCACCGCAACAGCTGCAGGACCATGAAATGTAAATCATGACATTGATGGCATACATATCATGATTTTCATGTTATGACCAGTCAAATATGTTCTTCATACAGCCATGTTAAGTCATACCGAGCTTGGTATCAGTGCCGTTATCGAAACGGCTAGTAGAGCCAAAAGTCGTAGGCTTTTAGATAGATAGATAGATAGATAGATAGATATATAGATAGATAGATAGACAGACAGATAGATAGATAGATAGATAGATAGATAGATAGATAGATAGATAGATAGATAGATAGATAGATAGATAGATAGATAGATAGATACGCTCAACGTCGCCGAAGTTGCCTAAGAAATGCTCCGCTTTTGAAACTGCTGAAGGTCACAAGACACACTTGATATATTTTCTTGGCCCATTCCGTTCCTCCCGGCTTAGCTGGCAGCACTTTCGTCGTGACAAGAGAAGGGTGCATGCGATCGCAGCCTGTGACATGTCATTGTAACTCCGCTCGTACTGAATGGAATCCTAAAATTTTTGCGGCGTTGAATTTCTGAGGGCAATAAGCTCTTTTTGTAAATTCATTCCATGGTTACATGACAAATTGTTTGAGGGTCTCTTTAGGAATGACGTGATCACAATGCATGAAAACGACTACATCATAAAGTGAGCAAGCAATTTTGAAATCAAACTGTGCCTCAAATATGATGCATCACATCAATCATGCTTTAAGAGGTTGTTTAGGATTGAACGCACAAGAAGCAGATCTACTAAAACGGGACCCTACGTGCTTGAATGGTGCAAGGCAACAGCCATAATGAACCCCACTATTGGCAATAACTATAGAAGTGGAAGCAGTAGGAACCAGCAAGCTAGAAAAACTGCAGTTTTACAGAGCCCTTACTCTTGAGGAACATGAAAGACAATGAAATGCTTTGAGCAAAAGGTAGAAACAGGAAATTGTGGTACTGGATATGGTAATCAAGTTAAATCACGTTTGAACTCACTATAAATACAGAGACAGGCTGAGATTTTGGACAAAAAAGGGGCCCATTCTGGTTCAAAACTGCCTTGGCAACTATTTGCAGTACTTGAGTATCTGGTAGCATATGTGACAAATGAATTGCGATAGAGCAGCTTTTTCAAGTGATCTGCACTTACAATTTTGTTGAGAACTCGCATCGTCAAGAAAGCATTGTATATTTTCATTAGAACTGCGTGTAAGTAAAGATATCGGGCAAAAATAAGCAATCGTAAAAAGAGCGTTAGCCTGATACCACCTAATATATCATTCACAGCACACACAGCAAACACCAGGCCTGCAGAACACACTGTCTGCAAGCAAATATAAACTTCAAATTGCACCACGATGAACGGGCACGCTTATACACAAGGATAATGACTCACAACACACACAAGAAGCAAACATGGAGAAAGCATGTTGGCTGAACACACTGTGTTGTTGGTAAGAAAACTTAGACCATAAATTCCGCTATCGCGAAAGGGCACAGTATTGTATACGCACCATCACCCACAGCAAATACGAGAGACACCACAATGAGATCCCAAGCTTTTGCAACAGACTGAATGCAGCACACAAATAACGCCAGACCACTGCAGTCATCTGTCCTTTGTCCAAGGCCTGGCTTCAGCTTCACTTTGACTGTAAGGCTTATGTCAGCTTGAACAAATGCCTACTGATTCTGTTTCCATTACTCCAGGTGGTCGAACGAGAAGGCACCAAATTGAGGCAAAGTTGGTAATGAGATGCCATTCTTTCTTCACAGGACTTCACGAAGCGTTCTATGTAGTTGAGGTACAAGTAGCACAACGTATATGCAGCTCTCTCGAAGGCTGATGCATTGGGTCAACTGCAGTGTTTTTTTATCGTTGGTCACAGCACAAACGGCTGAGGCACATGTCACAATTGTGCTACTTTCGCCTTAGCCGGCCACCATGCACTTCTTTTGTGAGGTCTGGTCCCACAACGACGAATTTTGCTTATGACACTCGAAGCACGAAATGTAGCACTTTTAATGGAGTCTTCTTTCTTCAATAAAGATAACTTCATGCTTTATCTGTGTAGTAGTTTCTTATTTATTCTATTTTTCTACTAATGAGTCTGCTAGAGCAGGGTGGGTTTTTTAAGCAGCTTATTTGTTGTTGACAGAGTAGGTATGGTAACCTGTCATAAATTAAGCGGGCTTCCCTTTCTGTTCTGGCGTGGTGCCTATTGTGGCACAAAACGCATAGGTGCAGTTCATAAACAACTTTTATTGCTTCTTTGAATGGAAGATTAGCTGCATTTACCACGCTATAATCTATTCAATTAGAATGAAGGTGATCAAAGCTGGAAGTCGTGCGCGAGCTGCCGCTGATAGGGGAAATTGGCGAGCTAGGTACATGACGATTGTGGATCATTGTCGCTAGTCCACACAAATGGTGATGCATACCTGGGAAGGTCTCTTGTCTGATCATCTTGTCGCGCTGCTTCTCATTGTTACATTTATGCACTTCTAGGTTTGAGGCAGTGGGGAAAGAGCTGAAACGTTATTTAGCTCACCACTTTCAGCAGCGAAGGGTGCGGCGGGTATACACTTTGTTGCGTGTCGGCGTAAAATGTGCATGAAGCTGTGGTGACGCAAAGCGGTGCTTCTGTGTGCGGTGCAGAGAGCGCATGCGCCCACACGATAAAGTTATCTTCGAGAGGAAGGGTGATTAGAAAAGTCAGTTGTTGTTTGGGACGCGAGTTGTTCACTTGCGCAGCTCCGCCGAGCGACGCGTCTCAACATTGGTGACCCGGACTCCGTATACAGACGCAGCGACCGGAGTGTCAAACCAGCCGCAATATGAATTCAACGTCCACTACCGAAGCCCCTCCGACAGTCTCCTCAGTCGACGGTAAGCTGCCTCCTTTTTGGACTGCGGACTCCGCACTTTGGTTCATACAAGTGGAATCTCAGTTCGCAGCCAGACGAATCGCCGCAAACCTTACGAAATACCACTGCGTAGTCAGCAGTCTGCTGCCCGCCATAGCCAGTGAAATCAGGGATCTGTTGCTCGCACCACCTGTCGAAAACGCCTATGCAACGCTAAAAGAAACCCTTATTCACCGAGTTACGCCCTCCGAACCACAACGACTGCAGCAATTGCTTCGCGGCACGGAACTCGGCGACCGTACTCCTAGTCAGCTTTTGCGGCACGTGCAACAGTTGCTTGGTGGAACATCAAACACAATAGATGGAGTATTGCTTCGAGAACTTTTTTTGCAAAAGTTGCCTTCGGGCGTTGGCATGTTCATCGCGGCCTCAGAGCACAAAGATTTAGCCGCAGCCGCCGAACTTGCTGACAAACTCGTAGCAATGACACCGCCCACACCCATGGCTGCCGTGCAAGCGCAACAGCCTCTAAACGAACTTCAAGAGATGCGTGAGGAGATTGCTCGACTTGCCGAAACAGTATCAGTTTTGCACGCTAGCAGGAGGGCGCAAATGATAACCGAGCCTAACACGCCGCTATCGCAAGAGCAGCACGAGCGTATCTGCCGGTATCATCGGAGGTTCGGAAGTAGTGCGCGTAAATGTGTCCCACCGTGCGCGCACTCGGGAAACAGCCGCGGCAGGCACTGAGGGCGACCAGTGCTACTACGTTGCCTCCAAGTCGTCCCTCAGTATTTTTTATTACCGACCGCAACAACGGAGTACGTTTGTCAGTGGACACAGGTGCCGAGGTGAGCGTTATACCGGCGTCACAAGCTGAAAGAAAGAAACCTAGTACATCGCCAACATATGGCCATCGTTCACTGTCGCTGAACTTCGGTTTCTGCAGAACGTTTAGCTGGGTGTTCATAGCTGCTGATGTCGAATTCGCCATACTAGGCGCAGACTTTCTCCAGTTCTTCGGTTTGTTGGTCGACGTCCGCAACAATCGGCTTCAAGATCCCGTTTCTCGGGGAGCGGTACAAGGCACGCCGTGTTGGCACCCCCCTATCAGCCCGGCCTTGCTTAGTCCGGCTGGAGAAGCGTACTTCACCGCAATACTACAAGAGTTCCCAGAACTGACAAGACAGCCACAGGCATTTCCAGAAGTAAAGCACGGCGTCCTACATCACCTCGCAACCACAGGCCCACCGGTCTATGCGCGACCACGGCGCCTGTCACCCGAGAAGCTGCGGTTGGCTCGACAGGCGTTTGTCCACATGATGGAACTCCGGATAGTATGTCCTTCATCCAGCCCATATGCGTCACCTCTTCACATGGTCCCAAAATCAACAGACGGTGATTGGCGCCCTTGTGGGGACTATCGAGCGCTGAACCGGGTAACCATGCCAGACCGTTACCCAGTCCCGCACATTCATGACATGACCTCCTTCCTGCATGGTGCTACCATTTTCTCTAAAATAGATCTAGTGTGAGCGTATCATCAGATACCCGTAGCACCGGAGGATATCCGCAAGACCGCAATAATAACGCTGTTCGGAATGTTAGAGTTCCTACGCATGCCTTTCGGCTTACGCAACGCCGGCCAAACTTTTCAACGGTTTATGGATGGCGTTGTCCGTGGCCTCGACTTTTGCAAGGTATACCTCGATGATCTTCTGATTGCTAGCAGCACTCCTGAAGAGCACGAGCGGCATCTGCGCTACGTACTTCAGTGACTGACAAAGAACGGCATCGTTTTCAATACGGCAAAGTGCGTGTTTGTGGTACTGACACTATCATTTTTGGGCCACAGCATTTCAAGTGCTGGAGTATAGCCCTAGAAGGACAAGGTGGGAGCAGTACGGCAGTTTCCACAGCGGAAAAACCTCCGCCAGCTTCGAGAGTTCCTGGGACTCGTGAATTTCTACCGTAGGTTTATCCCGAAATGCGCCAACATCCTTCACTCTCTCCACAGCCTACTTGCGGCATCTGGATCTAAGGCAACTGCCATTCAGTGGAACGACCAAACCACACAAGCATTCCGAATGATAAAGGGAGCTCTCGCAAATGCTACCAAGCTCACGTACTTGCAGCTGGGTGTAACTCAGTGCGTCATGGTGGACGCCTCCGATGCAGCGATTGGAGCCGTGTTGCAGCAGAGGGTGAGCGGATTGTGGCGACCAATTTCCTTCTTCTCCAGAAAACTGAGCCCGTCCGAACGAAGGTACAGCACCTTCGGTAGGGAAGTCCTGGCCATATACGCAGCTATCCGGCATTTCCGACATTATGTGGAAGGACAAGAATTTTTTGTGCTCACGGATCACAAGCCATTCACCTACGCATTGCGCGCGATTTCTGATTCTGGTGCGCACGTGGCACGGGAGCTCCGCCGAATGTCGTACATCGCAGAATTCATGACAGATATACGCCATGTTAGTGGCACGGATAATGCTGTTGCCGACGCTCTTTCGCGCGGTCCAGTAAATGCCATCAGCCTGCCGAGCGGCGTGGACTTCACCACACTTACGACGGCTCAACGCAGTGATGGAGAATTGAAGCATCTACTGACGTCTTCAACCAGCGCCTTGAAGCTGCAATGGTTGGCAGAACCCACATGATCCGTATGCTGAGACATGTCTACAGGCATGGCCCAACCGTTCGTCCCCTCGAACCTCCGTCGCAACATTTTTGACTTGCTGCACAGCCTGGCGCATCCCGGGATTCGAGCCACGCAACGGCTATGCACAGCGAGGTTCGTGTTGCCAGAAATAAACCGGGATGTCCGATACTGGACACGAGAGTGCATCGCATGCCAGCGCTCCAAAGTTCAGCGACATACTGTGACCCCCTTGGGATCCTTCCCTTTGCCGGACTGTCGATTTGCTCATGTGCATGTTGACATTGTGGGACCACTGCCGTTGTGCCTAGGGCAAAGCTACTTGCTAACCTGCAGCGATCGCTTCACGCGATGGCCGGAGGCCGTGCCCATTCCAGACATGACTGCTGATATCGTCGCCCGCGCATTTATCTTTCACTGGGTGGCCCGCTTCGGAGTGCCGGACCATGACTACGGATCGTGGAACACAGTTTGAGTCCGCCCTGTTCGCAAGCGTCACCCGGCTCTTCGGTACTCACCGCATCAGAACAACTGCCTACCGTACGATAAGCAACGGTATAGTGGAAAAGTTCCATCGCCACCTGAAGACGAGCCCGACGGCTACTGCGAGTCACAGTTGGGTAGAGGCACTGCCGTTTGTTCTGTTGGGCGTTAGGACGGCTCTGAAAGCAGAGATTGGATGCTGCTCCGCTGAACTGGTGTACGGAACAACGCTTCGCCTCCCAGGTGAGTTTTTCACTACCAGTAAGGATGAAAACGTGTACGCGAACGCGGACTACGCCGTGCGACTGCGAGACATCATGAGCAACCTACGCGCTGTTCCTCCGCGTCCTCCCGCAGCCTGGCCAGTCTACGTGGACCGGGAACTTTCCTCCTTGTGAGGCACGACGCCGTACAGCCTCCACTCCAGCCCCCGTACGACGGGCCTTTCAAGGTGCTGCGACGGGCAGACAAGCACATTACAATCGACAGAGGGGGTCAGCACGACGTGGTTTCTCTAGACCGCGTTAAATCAGCACACGTAGACTCCGACAGCGAAGCACCTGCACCACCTCGAGCTCCATCTTCGCAAGCACCCCCGGCAGACCACGTAGCGCAGCCCAACAAGTCCTCAAACGGTTTACGCGGAGTGGATGGTGTACGAGACCCCCAATGCGCATGAACTTATGAACCGCAGTGGGTCGTCCGAGTGCGGCCGCTGTGCGCGCACTCACTAGGGAGGGAGTACTGTGGCGACGCAAAGCGGTTGTTCTGTGTGCGGTGCAGAGAGCGCATGCGCCCGCACGAGAAAGTTATCTTCGGGAGGAAGGGTGATAATAAAAGTCAGTTGTTGTTTGGGACGCGAGTTGTTCACTTGCGCAGCTCTGCCGAGCGGCGCGTCTCAACAAAGCGTTTGGTGCATAATAGAAAGGTCTCTCTCTGGCTGCAGAGTCACCTCAGTTGGAGGAGCAAAGTCTAAATTGTTGTAAATAAGGGCAACAGGTACGCCGGCTATGGAAAGTCAAAGCATCAGCATGCGTTCAACATATGCAGTTTCTTTACTACCGACGATCAATAAAAGCTGAATTCGCTGCGTTAACACAATCCAGTTCACCCGCAAATCACCGAACATGCACTTATGCGCTCAGATGTCTTTGCTGTGGACGTTATTTTTTGTTGAAAGATCCTCATGAAGTCAGCTCAGAGGTGGAAATGTTGTAGGCCCGTGTGCTCAGATTTGGGTGCACGTTAAAGAACCCCAGGTGGTCTAAATTTCCGGAGCCCTCCACTACGGCGTCTCTCATAATCATATAGTGATTTCGGGACGTTAAACCCCACATATCAATCAATGAAGTCAGCTCACTGCTAATGCTTAGCTGTTGCGTGGAGGAACTCTGCTTTTCCCACTAGTGCTTTTCGTTAGCAGTCACACTTGAACGGCTTCTCACGCTTGACAAGGCCCTCCTAAGTGACGTGTTTGACCGAGAATACAGAGTGGTAACACACGTACGAAAATAAGTTGCTCCATGCTACTGTTTCAAGATGATAATGATAGTAAGTCAAAATCAAAATGGCATACGTTGTCATTTCAACTTCACCTTTATGGGGGTTTTGTAGCGTCATAAGACGCGGTCTGAGGTAATCAAAAAACAGGTGTGCCAGCATCAAAAAAGTGAAAAGGTGCTTGCAAAGAACCGAAGTGTATGCACTAATATATTCATAGGATGACGCTATAATTTAACGAGGCTTTTTTGGCAGGTAAGAGTAGGTGTAGGGGTTGGTTGGGCAAGTTTGTAATGCATGGTGTTACACTCGGCTGAATGACTGAACGAACGACCGTTGGGGTCGTCTTCTGTGATAACTCATCTACCTCACCATAGGTCGACAAAAATTGTGAAGCTTCCTCACACTCACTCTTAAAATATACCTTGTGCTTAGCGCTCCTCCGGAGTTGGACTCAACAAAATTGTGAGCTGCGCTTACACACACGAACATGTTTTGAAAACGGCCTTCCTCAGACTAGGACTTACCAGAATTTTACTCTGCCGGGCTCATTCAGACTCACACTGACGGCTTCATCTGAATCTGAGTGAATCAATCAACTCATGACGCATGAGTCCTCCATGGCGTATATGCTCTTTAACACAATTACCTCAAATCATTGGGACTCTTATTGGCGCCTTTTGATACTGCACCCTTGACTATGAGTTTAAGTGAACGATACTGCTTAGTAGACGTGAGTAAAAACGTGAATATAGGCAATAATGGTAGTAATATTGGGGATCTGTTGATAGCTGCATGAGTGGGAAAAAAAGAAGTTGAGCTCACTGAGACTCACACAAGAAATATGTTTTGCACTTTGAACTCACACTCGTGCAAACTTCAACCGTATTGACTCGGACTTGAACTCGCAAGAATAGGTAACGTGCACACAGACTCACACTCAAAGTTCGATCTGAGTCTCGTCGACTCTCGAATGAGTTCGCCTACCTTTTTATGCACGTACCTCACTGACTTCACTCATTGCCTACATTCGTACCTTCTAGCTCAAGAGAGGGACCTGTTCCGTAAACCTCGAAAAGTGCACAAAAGGGAACTCACAGACAGCCTCTTTGAAATCTAACCACAAATATTTAAGTTCTTAGAGCATGGGGTTATATTATCTGACTACGCCAGAATATGACAAAGCAGACTCTGTTTCACAGGGCATGTAGCGGAGTTTGCAGTGCCAAATGAATCTTTTTTTGCTAAATTTACGCTCATCAAAAACGTTCGCTACTGGGTGCACGTTGGTGCTTCAACATGGAAACCATCGTGAGCCCGCAACTACACACGACCCAAAAGAACACCCAATGGTTCAAAAGTGCTCGGCGCACCGCTAGTCCAAGGTCGTTGGCCAGCCTGGCCGACGCTGGCCATAGGCCACCTGCCGAGGTAAATCACGTATGGGGATTGACAGTGGCCGCACGTTGGCCGATGTTATGGCCAGCGACATAGGGCCAACCAATTAGGCTAACCTGGACGAGTGCCAGCCTACGTAGGACCACGTTAGGCCCGGTGAAAATTAGCACGTGGCCAGCTAACGGCCACTAGGGCATAACCCGGAGGTGATGGGGGTTGAGCTTGCTTTTGATTTTCCTAAATTGTGCGTGTACTGTATTCACTATGACTTTGCAACCTCGATGTGCTTCTAAATAAAGTGAAGGAAACTGCAGAAATGACAGGAAGGGGTGGGGGGGGAGGTGCTTGCTCAGTTGTTCGTGCATGTTTTAAATATCTTAGAAGAGAGGGGATGTAACTTGCTTAGGCGGGGGTGCTTGCTTGAGATATTAGAGTATCGTCCTCGTCCTGCGTGTCTTTTCTTTATTCAACTGAAAAAAGCGACCTGAAAGCAAATGGCCCGTTTACAGATGTTATATTTGTAGCTTTTTTAGTAAATTGACAAAAACATGAAGTTTAGCATTTTCAGAGAATAGAAAAAGATGTCCAACTAATAATGTTTAGGCATTAACCAAAGTCAGACAGTGAAGTAGATAAGGTGGCACAGTAAAAAAACAAATAGGTCAGCACAGAGAAAATTGTGTAATTTCCATTGCATAAGTTGAACTCCATCTTGTCGAAATGGCATTTTTTTGTTATGTCAGTATGATAATTTTAAAATGGCAAAAGATGTCATGCTGATTGTTTGTGCACATACTCAAGCAACACACGGTGGTGTACTGAACTGAAATGGAACCTTTGGAATAACTTTCACTTGATCTAAAGAAAAGTGTGCAACACTTGTCTAAAATTATGTACAGGAGCAAAAAATGCATTTTTTTGTAAAATAAACCATACTTTGGTTCAGTCAGTAGAACACAAGGCTTTGAACAAATTAGTATAAACATCTGGTCGCTATCATTATTACATGCTCAAAAATGATTACAATAGGGTAAAAAATGTGTGGAAGTCTGGGACTTGCCCGGTCTTATCTAAGTAGCACAGTGCTCTGAAATAAGGCAGAGTTTACATACACCTCCAGACCTGTCTTATTCAATAATGGCAAAGTAGATACATGGTGCAGAAAAGCTATTGTCACTATCCCTTAATAGGAGGCAATAACCGGGTAGACTCAAATGGCTGACTTAACAGCCCCGAAATTGCACTGCTAAAGCTTGAACAGTTTAACATCAGGTCCTTTTAGCAGGGGTGCAACAGCTGCGCCAATTGCGCCAATTTGATACAATTCCCAGTTGTTGCACCAAGCTGCACCAAACCCGCGAAATTGTTAACATTGCACCACGCTCCACCAAAATGCCCAGCCAGCCTCACCTTTTTTTCCAGGTATACTAATTTCGGTGAGCAATGCAGGCCATGTCGGCCACCGGCAGCTTTGCACCATCAGTCAGAGCACGTAGACCTGAACTACAGTGCCTAGAATATACTTAAGATAATCTAGCCACCCACCCTATGCTCGTGAGACGTGATCGACCAGATAAAGTAACAACACTGCATGTCCATCGGTCCGCTGACCGCAACAGATACGTATCGGCGGGACGGCGGAACTTCAAAAGAAAAATGTGTTGATGTGGCCACCAACGCTTCGCGGAAGAAGTAAGTTTTTTTGCCAGAAAACGCGGCTATGGCTTATTAAGTCTCGAACAAGCTCGACGTGCTGCAAATGTCGGCGTTGATTACCTTAGCAGTGGCACATAACACATTTTTGTCTGGAAGCTGCGTCGTCCTTGCCACGGTCTTGACGATAGATATCTGGTACCATCGCAGGGGCAACGGTCCCGCGCCGTTGTTACTTTATCTGGTCAAACTCGCCTTACAAAGTAGCCGAAGTGGCATGTAGCCCCACGCTGAAAAGGGTGGGTGGGAGGGGGGGAGGTGAGCGGTTAGAAAATTTGTAGACTTTGGTTCTAGAGCTGCTTGAGTCACCTTTGCCGCACTGGACCGGTGCCCCGCGAAAAAGCGTTTTGAAATTTACAAGGAAGGGGCTGTTCGCGATACTGGGACACTTCACATTTTGCTCAGTTTCTCATGCGTTTGTACACCGTTCAATTTTGAGTACCAGTATAATCACTGACGTATAAATAAGCTACTGGCAATCATTTGAAACAGTGTGTGACATTTATTCTTCTCTACAGAAACAAACTAAAATGTGTGCCAATTTTTTTTTCGCCACCTCTACTTCTCGTTTTTACGAATCTTCCAAATTTCAAGCTCACAATATCGGCAGATTCATATTGAAATTCTCAGCGTTTGTCAATTGATTTAACAGGTGCAGTAAACGCTAATAATAATTTTATCATTGATTCCTTAGCGAGGTGGTTCAATATACTACCTTCATTGAAATAGTAGTAAATAGTAAGCTCACACTACATAATTTAGGTTATGTTGAATTGTTTATACATGTTTTTTCTCTAAATGTAAGCCTTCTTTGTTATACTGCTCCAAGTTTGCTATGTAATGATAAAATTGCATGTTTTTTTTTCCATAACCACCTCCTAACTTGGAATTCAGTGCTCCAAAAGTAACAAATTTCTGCTCCAAAAATTGCTGCAAATGGTGTTTTGGCTGGTGCATGCTTGTTTTAGCATGCCAGCAAATGCCGGTTGGGGTCTAAAAATAAAGTCTGAGCTCAGAGTTTTGTTACAAGCACGAAGAAATGAATGAAATAGGAGCAAATGGGAATGCTATGCAAAAATTAGCACCTAACTCTTCACAAAATGAAACACTGGTTAAAGTCAATGTCAGTGCTGCTGAGAGTAAGTTGATTTTCGTGCTGTCAGTAGTGTCAACGAATAGAAAGTGCTGAGAGCGCACCATGTAAACAAGCCTTGTAGTGATATTTATCCAAATGACACGCACAAGTACTCGTAACTGAGCCCTTATGTTCAATAGTACCATCTGTAGAAAGTGTCCATATAATTGCCATTGCAATAATTTATTCTAAATGAACGTGTAGTTTAATCTCTGAACAACTCAAATGAGTTTAACAATAATGGTGAAACAATCAAGTATTGCTGATCACAGGCATGAAACTGAGGCACTCCAGAATATTCAATCCTTCAAGCAATGATTTCATCGCCAGCCCGATAGTCCCTCCGTGCAGACTGCAGCGTTGACCAGGGGCTCCCCTGCTGCAGTCGGTGAATACTTGTTACTCCTCAGTGTCACTGCCTGAGACTCTCTTTTAAAACACCTTCTCAGTGACTGCACATCATCATCTATAAAGTCTTCATCATAGACTGACTGACTGATGCCCTAATAAGGTGCTATTAAGAGCTGTTTGGTATGCAAAACATCACACTGTGCTATTTCAAATTTTTTCTGGTCAGTGTTTTTCTCGGCAGCGATGTAAGATGATCGATGGTACTACTTAATAATGTGACACTTCTCTGGACAACCGAAGCACTCTTTTATATCATAACACATTGCCTCACCAACTGAACCACTTCTGCATTTACCCTGTCTCTGCGTGCTTATATTGACCAGCACCCTGCATAGGTTAAAAAGAAATCTGGGAGTCAATCACACTCACTAATGAAATATATTTTTTCCTTAGGCCTTACTAGTGGACTCAGGCTCGTGGCTCAATGCAAGTCTGACAAGTCTTGTGAGTCGACTTCCAAGTTCGTTAAAATATGATGGTCTTTTCCACACATGATTTCAATGCTTCTTAACAGCAATATGTTGAATAATTGGTGCTCCAGTTGATGATCTTTTCCACACATGGTTTCAATGCTCCTTAACAGCAATGTGCCCCATATTTGGTGCTCCAGTTACAACCTTTCAATCTCAGACCATTATATAGTGACTGCAACCCAGTAAGGTCATCTCTATTCAAAGAGATGGTGCCTCAGATATTTTGTGAGAACGTCCCGGAAAAAATTTACAGGAGGGCATGTTAAGGAACCTGGACTCCCCGTCTCCTTGTAGTTCTGGCCTCTCAGCTTTAGATATTGAGTAGGTGCACAAATGCTTGCGCATTGAGATATGTGTGAGCTGTGAAAATTGAGAGCTCAAGGCGCAATGCCATGTGGAGGGAGGCCACTACACTGCTACGAGACACTACAAGGTGCCAACTGGAGCACCTATTATGCAATATATTGCTTTTATGGAGCATTGTAACTATAGGTGAAAAAGATAATCATATATTAACGGACACGGAGGTCGACTCACCAAACTTGGTCATTGCATTGAGCCGCAAGTCTGAGGGAGGCCAGAAGACATAACATATTTCGTGAGTGAGTGTGAATAATTCCAGATTTTTTTTGCAAACCTATGCAGGGAACTGCTCAACACGAGTGAGCAGAGACAAAAAAAAACGCAGAAGTGTTTCAGTCAGCCGGAGAAGTGTTGCATTTCAAGTAGCGCCATTGGTCATCGTGCTTGTGATGCGCTGCAGACTAATACACGGGCCAGAAAAAAAAACACAGGGTGATGTTTCATGTACAAGCTAGCCCCTATTACTGTTTTTTTAGGCATGAGTAACTCATTCTATGAACAAGTGAGAAGACATGACGCTGCGCAGTCACAGAGAAAGTGTTTTGAAGAAGTGTCTCAGGCAGGGACACTGAGGACAAACAAGTATTCACCAACTTCCAAAAGGGAACCACTGCTCTGCACTGCAATCTGACTAGACGTGCTGGTGAATATGAAATTAATAGTGCTTGATGTGTTGTTTAGAGTTCTGGAATGCCTGAGTCTATCTGAACACAATTTGATTGTTCTCTCAATATTGAAAAAACCATGTGATTTGTATAGTAATTTAACTGGGTGTGTGCATGTATGTAAGACGGATGGGTGGATGGATAGATGGTAGAACTTTATAGTCTGGAAAGGCGCGGCCAGCACACAGTGAGCTGTTAATATTTTATTCATATAGAATACATTATTGCAATGACAATTATATAGACATAAAGGCACAGTTGCGAGTGCTGGCACGCGCTATTTTGATAACTATCACTATAAGGCTTGTTTACATGGTGTGCCTTAGTGCTTAGTTTTTGTTGAGCCTACTAACAGCACAGAAAACCCTTCGCTCTTGGAAGCACTCACATTTGCTTTACCCAGTGGTTTATTTTGTAGAGTTAAGTGAGATCGAATCCAAAAGAGGTCACTACTAATCTCCGTTCTCAATTGCTATAATTCTTGAACAAGGGTGCCAATAGTTGCCATTTGCACCCTGGTTCGAGGAATATTGGCATGACTCATCTATGCATAGCAAAACAAAGGCAAAGCCTTGAAATGAACAAGTTTCTTGAATGCTTTTCTCAAAGCACTGTAGCGGCTTTCACATGACATTGTGTCCTGAGTTCTCATTTTTTGGGCCTTTTGCATCAGCATTTGGTGTGAAGCACGCTGGCTATTCGCGCGGTGCCTTCTTTCAAAGGAGAGTGCAGGAGTACGCATGCTTCAGAGAAGCAGGTGTCGGTAGCTCGCGCAGCTCCAAAGGGCTCATTGGGGGCTGTGCTTGGGGGCTTCTTTTTTAATGTTGTTTAAGTGCTCATGAGTGTCAGCTATGGTTGCATGCTTGCATGGAATAACCTTATTTTATGGCTGACTTAACTATCCAATTTTCTTGCTTTTTGGGGGGCAGCACCCAGTGGGGGACTGCCACTTACACGTAAGGCCCTCATAAATAACAATTAGGCAGCTGTGCTTCTTTTTAGAAATTTTTGTTTGCTGATGGTGCATTAGTACTCATCTCTACCAGTTCCACAACATTCCACATACAGCCTAAATATGCCATTTACACTCCTGCTGCTTGCATTTCTCTTTTTTGTATCCATTTACTGTATTTGATCACATAAAATTCATTTTTTTCATTTTTGGATAATTTAGTGATTTAAAGCTGTGGTTTGTACAGTGGGTAAAGTTTTGGAACAGGTCGACTAAATCTGAAACTAGAAGCTGGAATTGTGATGACTACGTTGTGCCATAATAAAACCAAATCTGGTTGAAGAGTTCCTACCTTCATGTACAAACAAATAAGTAAAGTGTTTAGTAAGTTCTGCATGTATTTGCAATTACTGTGCAGATGGTTTTGCAAAATTTGTGAATCAGCCAGCAGATATGCATGCACCTACCAGGCTGAGAAAGATAAAAACACTTCCTTGCAAAATGTTTAATGGTATAATTATATTCGAGGATGCAAAAATATTTATCTTCTTGTTTTTCTCAAATGTCCCAACACTACACTACATAGAAAACTTTGTTCCACCCATTAAGTGTACTGCCCTTTCGAAGCACCAATAAATTGCCCATTGTGCACATTTGTATTTTTTTACATTTTATAAACTGGCGTTGCCCTATTACCATGCTTATGCAAACACTACTTATGGCTCTTACTATCCAAAAGGAACCGGGAATGTTTTGCAGAAGGACTTGTTTTTGGGCTAGTTTATGCTTGCTTAAAATTATATGGTGTGTGGTTTTGTGCGGCCGTTCTCTCGTTTTTGCACTACATCATGACTTTCAGCAGGAACCGGAGAATTCATCGGACTTCTATCACCTAGATTACCCACAAACCTTATAACTCCTATATGGCCCATATACCCCATATTATCCATAAGCCCTGTATCCTCTATATGGGCCGTAATCCCTGTATCACCCGTATTCAATAACATCGTATGATACGGGTCCTATCTGTATAGGAATTCCCAGTAAGGATGTTTCAGTAATGTGCGAACAGGCATAATGTCGGGAAAGCAATCACGTTATTGCGGCATATAAAACGTTTTACAACGGCGAAAGAACAACCAGTCGTCGCCCAAGAGCCAGCTAAGAAAGCTTTGAAGCACCACTCCAAGCATTCTTCGAAAAGAAGTTAACATGCCTCCAAGCTATAAGTACGCTAGAAGGTAAATAGTATTTTTAGAGGCTCATTTATTTTCTGAAACCAACTAAATTAACATGATTTAGCAAAACAATAGCTGAAACAAAAGCAAAACAATAGGTGAAACTACACATTTTTTAAACAGTAGTGTGAACACTAGGACCTACGCTGAAAGCAGCTGAACTTCTTGAAAAAATATGAGCGCGTTCTGTCAGTATGCTCTACACGCTATAAGCAACGAAACTCTCAGTTTATTGTCACAGCACAGCACAATACTTTCAACCTAAAATTTTGAAGGCAGTTTTTTTAGCATGCAAAAGGAAAAAGTGATAACTCATCCAATAGTAGTGTCCAAATTCAGCTTTGCGTGCACTTGTACAAGTCTCGCAAAGCATGGCATGCTATCGCTATAGTTCGAAGAACGTACTCAGATACTGCGACACCAATACTGCGCTTTTGTAGAGCACCCCACGAGGTTGGTGCCATGGAGTCGGTAATCAAAGCGCGGTTCAATCAAATGCAGTTCTGTATTCAGCCAGAACTTTATATGACCAAGCTTGCACCTCTCATTATCAGGAAAAACAACACATCATGGCCGGAATATTGTACCCTTTCTTGTTAAGAAAGATTTTGCTACATTCCGTTCTTTATGTATTAAACCTCTTAGCCTCACATAATTGCTGCAGGGGAGGTGAGAGCTAGAACACCTTAGGGAGTCACGGATGTATAACACCGTTCAAAGGACACGACATTGCGCGTTTTCTGTCATCCCAATGTTATTTTACGAAGAATCAGGGCATATATACTCACCGTACATAGAACAACGCTGTCCGCACGTGGACTGTCGTCCCCTGTCAAATGAGCCGGCCAACTGGCTGCAGCCGCAATTACTATTTCACAGATGCCTATCTTCATCTAGGCTGTAGTAGCGTATTTCAAAATTATGAAACTTTAAATGTTTAGTTGTCGAACAATTATGTTACCTTTTCTTGGTACACTTCCTTCAACTTTATGTGCGAGAATGAATTTTAAGCTGGAACACTGCATCATAGACTGCCGAATATGTGTCACGTACCCTGCAATTACGCCAAAGTTAGGTAATGTCACTGCCCGTATTTCACAAAAAATAAGACACAGTATAGACGCGTCTTTCTGCTCACACGACGGGCAAATTGACAAGCGTGGTCATCCACGCTTGCATTTGCCACTGATCTCAAAGAGAGGTCGACCTTGCATAAACCTGCGACGTCGGGCCAAGCACATCGACTGACCTACTGCCGACCTGACCAAATGGCGTTGGCTAATGGTAAATCTACGACGTCGGAACAAGCATGGTGACCGACCTACTGTCGAGCTGGCCAAGTAACGTTGGCAAATGGTAAACCTATGACATCGGTCCAAGCACACTGCCCTATCGGAAAAAAAACGAATGGTGGCCAAGGTGTAAACCACCACTCACCATTATAGTGGAATAATGTAGTGGGTGAATGGTGGGAAACGCCCACCATGGCGCATGGTGGGATATGGTGGATGCTGCAGTGCCGGCAACGCTTGAGTGTGAAATGGCGTCAGAATCACCGTGACAAGTTGCCACAAAAATAAAAAAAGAATTCTATAAAAATGGTATTAAAAAGAACAAGGCGCCACGGAGGATCGAACCTGCAACCTGCGGATCCCCATTCGGAGACACTAACTACTGCGCCATACCAAAATGTGGTTAGTTGTGTGTTAAATTGTTAGTCGGCATACAAACTTACGGTTCAACTTCGGTTATGTTTGTCGTGTACACGACATAGATGAGATCTGCACCTGCTACTAAAAATTGCCCATTTATCAAACACAAGCAACTGCTGCCTGTAACGATCGCCACTGTGTTAATGGCACCAGTGGTATTTTTTTTACAATTCACAACTGCAAGAAAAAAAACCAAGTGGACTGCAGGGAGCAGCAACAGTTTACCGGCGGGGTCTGCCAAGTTTAATATCCGTTTCGCGCTCGTTCTAAAGGGCGACTCTGCTCACGCTTTATGACGCTTCTAGGCTCATTCCATAGATACGCCTTCCTAATTTATTTGATTGAGTATTGGGATGCTTTTCGCACAATGTAACAGCAGATTACCTTAGCAGATTTACAAAATGACGCGATGACCGATTTATCGAACATTTCGGAATGGTTTGCCAGGAATCAGCTGACTGTTAACTGTACTAAAACAAAGTATATGGTGTTTCACTCTCGTAGGAAACATATTGACGCTGAATCTCTTAACCTAACAATAAACAACACTCCTATTCAACAAGTTCCTTGTTTTAAATATTTAGGCGTCACTTTTGATGAACACTTACACTGGCATGAGCAAGTACAAAGTGTGTGCGCAAAGCTAGCCTATGGCTGCTATTCTCTAATAAAAGCTCGCCAATATTTTCCACAAGCTATTCTCCGCACACTCTACTTTTCATTGTGTCATTGTCACATAGGTTACTGTCTGGAATCGTGGGGTGTGACGTATAACAGTTATCTAAAAACTCTTGAGCGACTTCAAAAGCGTACACTGAAAATCATAAGCCAAGGTGAATCAGTAAGTAATATTTTCCAATCACAACGCATTCTCTCAGTTCCGATGTTGCGTGACTACAAAATTGCTGTTTCAGTAAATAACATAATTAATAGAAATTCACCTTTGCCTGCTGATCTTTTTCAATTCCTAAACGCAATACGCGACATGCTTCGAATGGTAATTTCAATCTGCCCAAATGTTTTAATGTTTACGGAGAAAGACTGATACAGTTTAGTGGAACAAAAATATGGAACACGGTCCCCCTAGAGATTAAAACGGCACGTAATTTCAGCATGGCATGTAAATCATTTTTTCTGTGGAGTCAAGACATGTAAGCATGTGTGTGTGATTCGATTTTCATTGTATTTTTTAATAAGTGCCTATGTATAGAAACTAGCTGCAAGCTAATAAGTATGCATATCTGCAAGAAAAAATGTATTACTGTGTTATCTGTATCACATGATTGTTTTTTTTATGTTGTTACCTCAGAGCTGACCTGTACACTTTTTTATGTTGCACATTGTATTGGACCGTCCACTAGCCACTTTAGGCTATCGGTCCAAATAATCCCTGTAATTGCATATATCTATTTATGAAAATAAAGCTTCATTGATTGATTGATTGATTGAATGTAGAGGGCGGTCGTGCCAGCGCACTTCTATAGCTCTTTCACTAAAGCAACAACTACATAACGGCTTGGCCAAAACGAATACAGTGTGCCCGAAACATTACGCTATCATAGTGGTTCTTCAAGCATACTAATTGCTACGTCTTAGTTCTCGCACAAAAGCTAGAGAAGTGCCGGCGAGTGCGACCGGTGGCTGTCGATGAAAAGAGACGTACGTTCTCTGAGAGTGCTTGAATAGCGCCGCATTGAAGTTTGTTGCTTCTTGAGCGGACACCATACACAAAAAAAAATGCTTCATTTATGTTAATTGATGCCATTTCTGTGCTGTAGTGTCATTCTTAATCGCCGAAATAGTGTATTCTGAAACCTGGAAGCATGGATAACACAATTTTATGGGCTCGGTCGGTAGGCCTAACTTTTGGTGGAAATCATGGTGGTGTAGTGTACAGATCCCAGCATGGTACACTATAAATGGCCCGCCATTATATGCCCACCCACCGCCTGCTTACTGCTTCCCAGCATTATCGCAATGGTAGACAGATCATCTCAGCTTGATAAAACATGTGGCCCACCATAACCCATGTGGCCCTCCATGTAAGGAGTGCGGTTGTGTGCCTTATTTTGATAACACGTGCGTGCTGTATCGAGACAGAGATTTGTTAACCCGCTTGATAGTAGAAGCGGCTGAAATGACACGCGATGATTTTGATTGTGTTAGTGCACCCTCTATCTCGCTCACGCGGAAAGAACTATGTTTTTTGGATGGGGTGATAGACAATAACAGATAGCGATGTACGGGACTGGCACGTGTGTTTTTTGTTGTCTACCATTTTTATCTTTTTTATTCACTTTGCTCTTTTTCTCTTTTCTTCCCCTTTATATACTCTGACGTTTGTAATAAACGTTAAGTTGAAGTTAAGCGCTTGTGTTGTGTGTTCTTTGTTATAGTGGCTGCGCTTCCTAGCAAGATGGATCCTTACCAACTGGCCCGATACAATTGTTTATTGAGTCACCATAACAAGCAGCACCCATCACCTGCTTAGTGCTCCCCAGCATTATAGCAATAGTGGGAAGAGTTCCTCAGCTTGGTACACCATGTGGCCCACCATAATAGGCACCACCCACCATATGCTTATGGCTTCCCAGCATTATCGCAATGGTGGGCAGAGTGTCCCATTATTGCCCACTATCTAGCCTCTGCTTTCCACGATCATTTCCACTATACCCATCATCTGTACATCATACCAGCCAGTATGTCCAGACATAACCATCATATTTTTCACTACGTCCCACAATATCCATCATAATTTCCACCATGCCCACTAATATTTCCACTACGCCCACCATGTTTTCCAGTATCCACCAAGGCAATCTTTCCGATAGGGTGGCTGACCTACTTCCGACCTGGTCAATGGCCACTCGCAGGCCGACCACTATTCTTGGTTGTCTCGCCAACTAAATGGGCCACCGATTGATCGATGACCCTTAACTGACAATCAGTCACTGTCCATGTCACTTTCGGATGAGACGCGAAGAGAGGCGCAAACTACCAACCAACTATATTCAAGGAAGATCAACACCTTTATATATCAACACTCGGCGTAGAGGCAGTGCCACAGCAACGACTAAAATTTACATCAGATCAGAAAGAAATATGAAGATAAATATATGGGGTTCCATCATCCCAAAACCACCTTAAGATTATGAGAAACATCGTATTGGAGAGATTCGGAAACTTCGACCACCTGGGGTTCTTTAACGTGCACCCAAATCTGAGCACATGGGCCTAAAACGTTTCCGCCTCCATCGGAAATGCAGCTGCCGCAGCTGGGATTCTAACCCACGGCGTGCGGGTCAGCAGCCGAGTACTATAGCCACCATGGCGGGCTGCCTTCCGAGTGATGAAGCCCCAGATTGTGAGAAGGAAATGGAAAGCGAACTGCCCACAAGAGCCATGCAAGAGCTCGGCTTCAAGGGTGAGTCTCTAAGAGCCACAGGTTGCCGTGAGTTTCGAAGAGCTGAACCATATTAGAAGAGAACTAGGCCGTTGCAAACAAGGGCGAAAGCAAATGCACATCGGACAAAACCTGTGGAGCCTTTATCTTGGGATTCTACATCATCTTCTAGTATTGTTGGGTGAGGTCGGAATTTTGATATATTAAAATTTTGATGCTTCGGTTTTTTTATTTTTCGGTATTTTACACTTCGACATTCCAATAATCCAGCCTTTTATATGTTCAGCATTTTAAACGACAACCGTAATCAACTAAATGCAGCCGAAAATCGCAAATACATTGTTTGCGCATTCCTTCTCTTTCAATATTTCTTTTATGTTGTATATACGACGTTTACGCAAAAAAAGTAAAAATATTATCAAAGATGCTTTTCATAGATTGGTTCAAAGTTTGCTCTGTATGATTATGTCTATAAATATATTGCCTTTGAATGACTGGCAGACTTTTGTTTGTTTAAACAATGGTTTCAACGTGTTTCCCCGGGCCACCAGTTTGGCCATAAACTTTCTCGTTGCGTCTGTTATTGTGGCCTTCTTCGTTTGGCTCAAGTCAGCGTTAGTAAATTTGTACACGTTACTTTGTTTTCCAGCATGAATATATTTTTCCCTTTAGCCTGTGAGGAGAACTAGTATGATTCTATTATGCCCGTCATAAATGTTGAAGCAACCACCGCCTGTGAAGCGTATCTTTATCGACGTGGTGACGGGTGGCACAAACATTCATTTGCTTTAATCACTTGCCAATAAATGAAAAGTGAATGAATGAATGCATCTTTGTTTTTAGTTGCAAATCGATCTCTAAAAGTTACACTTTGTCTACAGGTAAGCAATCTCGACACTGGAATGCTAACCACTCAAATATTGACATTAACCTGGATCATGTAATGCTTTAAAATTTCCCGAACGGAATAACCCTTTGATAAGACTACGTTAAAGTACCACACTGTCTAGAAGGACACCTACAATCCCACTTCTAGATTCAAACATGCCTTGTCATTGTTGTTCGTATGTTGTAAGGGTTTCATAGAGTCTTATCATTATTAGGATTCCGACCCATCTGACCCATGTAACTCCTGCTGCATGTAATTGATTGCGTACATGCCTTTAACACAAGTTACAAACTTCTGCCTGCGATGAGTGCTGCTGTATTTTCTTCCTTTCATCTGATACCCAGTGAACCAATGATATCCTGTAAACGTAGAAATAAGGTTCATACATCTACGTCTATTATTAACATCTTATCGACATCCCTATAAGGTACCATCCTTACAGTTTAAAGAGCCTACGTAGACTAACGTCGTATGCATTTTTGTTTTAGACAAAAAATAGACATCAGAAATGATATCGCATATACGTGCTCGCAACATCAAATGCATTGCTGAACTTTCTCTATTACTAAATTGTTTTTATTGACGTTTATATTTATTGACATTTAGAATGATGAATGTATTCTGCAGCGTGAAATCTACGAATCGCTTGAACATAAATAGACATGTGACGTTGGAGCATCACCAATGCATACGCGTACATGCGTGAGGAGATAAAGCGTGCAAACAACCATGAAATTAACATGCGTGGTGTTAGTGCTACCGCACACGATAGCTCGAAGTTATGAAGCCTGAAGGAGTTTTAAGTGTCAAGCACTTTAGGGGCCTGGGCTGTCGTCACTTGGGGTAATGCAAGCAAAGCACATAGAAATTAGAAAAGACAAAGCGAGAAATAAAGAACGGTGCAAACGGAAGAAACAGGACAACAAATAGGAAAGGCAAGAGAAATGCTTGAAAAAATAGAGGAGAAATAAAGACAAGAACAGCAGAACAAAATAAATGAAAGAGAGGAAGTAAACACGTTCAAGAGAAACAAAAGAGGCTTCTCTGCTTCACACTTTCTTCAGGCTTGCTGAGTGTGCTTGAGACCTGTGCCCTCGCTGCAGTCTGGCTCTTAGCTGGTGTGCCATACATATAGAAAGCATCAACACCGTGAAGATGGCCCTAAATTTGTCGTCTGACAGCAATCCGGCAAGCCTCACCCTTCCGCAGTTGTCTAGTGGTCATGGTACTCGGCTGCTGATCCTCGAATTTCTGTAAGCCCATGTGCTCAGATTCAAGTGCACTTTAAAGGCTGGCAGGTTGTTAAAATTTTGAAGCTCTCCACTTTGGTGCCTCTCCTAATTGTGCGGTGGTTTTAGGAAGCTTAACCACCATATCAATCAGTCCGGGCAGCCTCACGCCTTTAATGCTTTATATAAAGTACATTTGAGCAGCAATTAGCCAGAGTGCAATAAAACCGCAGATGCAACACGGCAACTACATGTGGTAAGTGTGCCAAGTGCATGAAAAGGCCTTTATTTAATAAACAACAATGTCTATGCATATCTATTGAATGTTCATTCAGTGTCTAAGTCCAACGTACCTGCAGCCTTACTCGGCCAAGCTTTTCATAGTAGCGGGTACAACTAATCTTCGTAATTTGAAGTTCTATTAATATCTCAGGGACATCAGTGTTTCTGAGAAACATACATATATGCCTACATAGTACTTGTGGTTCACTGGGCAGATGATTCTGCATAGGTAAGAAAGTTTCAGAGGCCATAAACACCACTTCGACTCCTCCACTTTTGCTCAATTTTCTAGTAGAGTTGGTGAGAAACGTTGTGCATGCTTAGTACGACAGCTGTATTTTTTTGCAGCCATTATGATGGTCTGTAGCTCCTTTCTTGGCCTGGGTTACTTCGCATGCCCAAGGAAATCGTCGGCTACATGTAACCCGTATTGAGCTGAATCTGTAATATGATGTCTGGACCCTCACTTTGAAAATTCTTCAACCACCTTGATATAAGGTGGTCCACACTGAGCATTCTGCAAGTTCATGTGCATAGCCGCTCTTGTGGTTACATTTGTTTGCCCCAACATAAAAGGCAGCAGTGGCTTCCATGGACGAGACCTACACCGTCAACGTGTGCATCATTTTGTAAAAGTGTCTGTTAAGTGCAGGAGTTCGACTGTGAAACTCTCGGGAATCTCATGTATGGCCACAAGATGCTGGCGCCTGTGCTGAAAAACCTTTATGCTGGGCACGACAGCCTGTTTTCAGCCAACATATTCTGCTGAATCAGACTGAAAAAAAATGATTCACATAGCAGGAGATTGTACAGCAATGAAATCTATCAATCTGTCATTGTTGTTTTAAATACAGGTCATGTGCAGGTCTCTAAGAATTGATACAGTGAAAGATCCCGTACAAAATACTTTGCGGTTAAAAATGCACATTTATGGCCTAGTCACATAAGATACACGATATTAACAGTGTGAGAAACACTTCCCAAAACCTGACATTGACATTTGACACATTAGAGAAGAATAGTGCTCGAAAAAATTGATAGCATCCTTGACGCAGAGTGGTATATCCTTTCTATTGGAAGGCTGTCTATATTTGATAATTCAATGCATGGATACTTGATGACTTGTGCCTGGCCGTTGCTAACAGGAAAAAAAATAATATTGAAAGACTGCTGACTTCTAGAGCTATAATATCGTATAGTTTTGTGGGGGATTTTTGGTGTATCTCTTGGCAGAATCAATAGGCTCTAAGCAGAATGTCGTGCCAACATTGAAGCCTTTAAAGGTTGTAATCTGACTTCTTGAATTAGCGTAGCTGCATCTTGGATGAGGCATTAATAAATTTCTGAACGTAAGGCTTTTTTTTCCAAAGATGAACACTCATATTGATGGTATAAACCTTGTGCTTTGAAGCCAATGCTGTTTTTTTTGTTACCCCACAACTGTGGTCTAGTGGCTAAGGTACTCGTCCGCTGACCCCCAGGTTGCGGGATATAATTCCGGCTGCAGCGGCTGCATTACCGATGGAAGCGAAAATGTTGTAGGCCCGTGTGCTCAGACTTGGGTGCACCTTAAAGACACCCAGGTCGCTGAAATTTCCGGAGCCCTCCACTACGGTGTCTTCCATAATCATATGGTGGTTTTGGGACGTTACACCCCACATAACCGTCAAACCTTATTTTTGTTGCGATGTTGAAAGGTGTCCTAATGGCAGAACATGCACTTGCCTTTGCAGAATGCTGTGTGGCAATCGTCTCGTCACAAGCAAGGTGGACGATGCATTCTCCAAGTAATCATCCCCTTTAAAGATTGGGGGTTTCGCTCAAGATGTGTTGTGAGTGGTAGCTGTTAGTTTGCCTGGGTATGTGATGGATTTTAGGCGTGAAGAAGACTGGTAGACCACGTCGAAAGCCCAAGAAAACAATAAGGCAGCTGTAGTATTCGTTGCATGTACAATGTCCTTCGCAGATTCAAGGAAGTAGGGGGAATGTGCTGAAGTACAGGCGGTGTACTTTCTTGCCTGTGCAGATCCATCTTTCGGATAAACTAAAGAAACCCGCAGCTCTGATCCCAGGGAAAAGTGTGTAACATGTTTTAAAGGCATGGCGAATACAATTTCTCTAAAAAGAAAAAATGAGCCCTAAACTCTTCTTTCGTTTATTCACAGCGATATTTTCGTTCTTGTAGGCCTAATGCCTTCAGCTAGTGGGGAGGACTTTCATTCATTTCATTCATTTTATTTCAAGTTCTCTTATTACATCAAAATACACAACACTGGTTAGACCCATAGCCACTGGCTAGTAGGGGGTCTAAATAAATATGCATTTAAAGGAACAAATTGTGTTAACAAAGCAGATATTTTATAGGTACACTTCAATTATACAAGAAAAAAATCGAAACAAAATGTAAGAAGGAAACATATTTGTGATAAGTCATTTGCAGTATCTTGCAGCATTGTTCCATGCAAACAACGGATTGCATGTATACAATACATCGAATACATAAAGGTACGTATACCATGTCAAGTATGAATTTGTTAGACATAGAATCTATACATAACGAAGTGGAGATTACAACGAGGTTTGTGTTAGTGTACCTGTTCATTTTTCTGCAGAAAGTATTTTTTAAGAGCACAGGCAAAACTTTTGCTTTCTTTTATTTGGTATGGTATATCATTCCAGACCTTTACTCCAGCAAATTGTAGCAATCGTTTGCCAGAAACATTGTTAGTAGGCGGAAGATTGAAATTATGTAATGTGGCACGTCTGGTAAGGCAACAAGAGGATGAAAATAGTGATGTATGAAAGGGCAGGTTATAAGAAATGACATAATAGACGGTAAGTGCAATTTTTTGCTGTCGTAAATTATCGAATGGTATGATTTCTATATTACGAAACAATGGCGCGCCGTGTTGATCATATCTAGCATTGTTTATTATTCGAAGTGCCCGCTTTTGTAGTATACGTAAGGGTTCTAGATATGTTTTAAAAGTCCATCCCCATGAATCTATGCAATATGTGAGGTGACAATGAAAAAATGTGAAATAGAGAATGCGGAGAATACTACTTTTAAAATAATTTCTAGCGGTTAATAATGTACTGCATCCAGATCCCAGTTTAGCGCATACAGAGTTAATGTGGCTTTGCCAGTTTAGCTGGCTATCGAGAATTGCACCCAGATATTTGAATTCGTTCGTCTTCTCAAGCACGCAGTTATTTATTGTAATGCAAATGGACTCATTACTTATATCTCGATAACGGGAGTGGAAAATAGTGTATTTAGTTTTCTTTGCATTCAGTGTTAGTTTATTCGCTATAAACCACTGACAAACATTTTTTAGTTCTACATTACTTTTATGCTCGAGATCCCTTATATTGTCTGCAGTAACAATAACTGCTGTATCATCAGCGTACATTAGCATCTCTGCCGATGTCAATGTCTTTGGTAGGTCGTTTACGTACAGTGAGAACAGTAAGGGTCCAAGAACGGAGCCTTGTGGTACCCCTGTGTGTATATTTAACAGGGAGGAAGTGAGATTATGCATAATCACCATTTGTTGACGTTCGCTCATGTAACTAGAAAATAAGTCAAAAATTTTGCCACGTAAACCGTAGTGTCTTAATTTCATTAGTAATATATCATGGTCAACTGTATCAAATGCCTACTTTAGATCAAGAAAAACTACTGCTACAAGGAGGTTATTATTTAATGCTTCGTTAATTTTTTGTGATAGAGATAGTACAGCAGTGGCGGTGGAATGGTGCGCCCGGAATCCATGTTGCTCGGCGCATATTACACGATATTTTTCTAGGAAGACGCGCATCCGTTTTGCTAGAATTCTTTCAAATATGTTATTTATTATGCTTAAAACAGATACAGGTCTATAACTTGAGGGATCAGAGTGATCACCTTCCTTGTACACCGGTACTACTTTAGCAGTCTTCAGACAGGATGGGTATGTTGACGTACGCAAGGAGTGGTTATATATATGGCATAGGATAGGGCCTAAGACGTCAATATTGTCTTTTACTATCCGCGCTGTGATACCATCTATCCCGCTGGCTTTATTGGTGGCTAAATTAGCAGTAGTGTTTTGAATTTCGTCTAGACTAATGTTGTGTACCGCAAACGTATTCGGCAAAGACGGCGAAAAACATTGAGGAGTGGAGGAAGAAAACTGCATTGCTAACGTCGGACCAATTTTAGTGAAATAATGATTAAAGTTATCTAGAGTTCGTGCATCAATAGAATCAGGTAGCACGCGTTGTCGTGGTTGATTGCCAACAACTTCGTTTACGATCTCCCAAGTTTTTTTAGAATTGCCCTGAGCTTGTTCTATTAGGCGAGAGTAATATTCCTTCTTTCGCTGCCTCGTAAGGAGCATGGATTTATTCCTGAAAATTTTGAACTGGCCAAGGTAATATTCATTATTTCTATGTTTCTTCCATTTATGGTACCAAAAATCTTTCGTCTTCAGCAGGTCAAGGATTTCTGCTGTCATCCAATGACATAGCGGGGTCTTATATGAGCGCGCAGATACGTTTGAGCGGCTATTTTCACTGGCTCTGACAAGGAATTTTATTAAGTTCTGAAGCTCAACATTGACGTCATCGTTATATAGACTGTCAGGGTCAATGGCGAAAATGATGCTTCGTAATAAATTGTAATCTATTTTGCCCTCTGTTGTGATACATGGTGTGCTGCTTTTTCGTGTGTCATTTATGGAAACAAAGACAGGAAGGGGATCTGATATCGCTTCATCATAAACGCCGGCCTTCATACCAGATGTTATGTTTGTCAAAACATGGTCAATTGTTTTTGCTGATGTAATAGTTACCCTCGTAGGTATGTTTATTAGGTTACGAAAACTGAATGAGCTCAGTAATTGTGCGTAACTCGTATACTTAGAATAATGGGTGTCAATATTCACGTCTCCAACGATTACAACTGGGTTGCTATAATTCGCCGACAGATTAAAGAAAGTTTCTTCCATCTTGTCTAAAAATCGGTCAATGTTTGAATTCGGGGGTCGATAAACGACGCCGATTATACCAAAAGAGTGTAGTCTAACAAAAAGAGCTTCAATATCAGCGGAGCTGCAATTCAGTGATGATAGCTCCGTAAAAGCGTAGCCCCTTTTGATTAAAAATGCGACGCCGCCGCCACGTGAACAAGAATCACGCTGATGCGATAGGGTTACATATCCGGGAACATGCACTGTCTCACCCTTCTTTAACCACGTTTCCGTGATCGCTAGTACATCAGAAGTGTGGACATGTTTTGATAGAAAAGCGAGAAGCAAGTTCACGTTTTTTCTTATACTGCGGATATTGCAGTGGAAGATATTAGTACATGTATCGCTGAGTAGTTGATCTACTTGAGGTATCGTGACTGCCATTTTATAACAAAAGGCGCTTCCGGTGGTCTATGCGCAGAAGTACCTATACTAGTTTTGCGAGGTCATCTTCACAGGAGATGTGAATGACCTTCGAGTTCTCCGATTTCCTTGCCAATACCTTTCCTTCAGAAACCCAAACGAATCTCCAGTTTTTGTCTTTTTTCCTCTGTATGGTCTTACTTAGCAAAACTTTATTCTCGAGACACAAGTGTTCGTTCACGAACACGGGTACATTTGTCTTGAAACCAAGCATCGCTGTGTTCAGCCTGTTCTTTCTTGCCGATTTCAGGACCTTATCACGCTTAGACCGCGACACAAACTTTACTACGATATTTGGTACATTGTTTGTCTTAGTTGGTACTCTGCACTACGTCCAAATCTTGACTGGTCAGCTCAACGCGCAAACAGTCAGCAATCTTTTCCACAACTTTTTCTAGGTCTTCGTTCTCGGTAAAAGGAATACCTTTCAATTCAATATTGTTGCGCCTCGAATATTTCTGCAGGTCAATCACCTGTTTTCTTGTGTCACAAAGCTCTTTCTTAATTTGCGCGTTCTCTTTCTGGAACTCGAGGTTACGGTTTTTTGCATCATTGAGGTCTTTGCGCAGCGATTTTATTTCTGTTTTCAGTTCATCGAAACTCTCACTTGTAAAGTTTACGGATGCCCTGAGAGATGCCAATTCAGCCTTTATAGCGTTGTTCGAGGGATTGACTTTTTCCACATGAGTTGATATCAGAAAGAGCATCAAGGAACCTATTAGTCATCTCAAGCAGTACCTTTCCCAAATCTTTTACAGCACTGGGCGCTTTTTCGCTCAAAGCGTTGGAGAAATCTGTCAGGGCATCAAGTTTTTTTTCCATCCTGTCGTCTTGTACTCACTTCGTTTAAAATTGGTTCAATAGCATCAAAAAGGGTGGTTACATAAGGTGATTCAGGTTCAGAGCAAATCGGGAGCCACAAATAGAAGAATTATGCTTGCTCACACTAGTGAAAAAAAGAAGTCCCACCTGCAGTGTGCGGAATAATCAGTTAGACAGTCGTCCAAAGGCGGCTGCCCGATCTGCTCTGAGTGGTGACAGTCGGTGTTCGCTTGCTTATATAGTCGAAGGGGGCGTCACCATGCTCTCCGTGGTGCTGTAGCGGACATCACGTGGTCTGAGCAGTCGTTAGGTGCAAGAACCCAGGTAGTGATGCGTCGGCGCGTTGCCCACTTGACGGCCCTTGTTCACCGTAGATATGATGAGCCAGGTAATCGCTGTCGTTCTCACCCCTGCAGTGTGCAGAATAATCAGTTAGACAGTCGTCCAAAGGCGGCTGCCCGATCTGCTTTGTGAGCTACTCACATGTAAAAAGATAACGAGCTATGAACAGCGCCGACTGACACTCAGGTTTAGATACATGGAAGCACTCGATAATGTCGACAAGAGGACAGCCGCCACTTTAGCTCAACTGAGAAGAGCATCGAATGAATTATCCGAATACTGAAGGGTCAATATTGGCCTGTGGAAGATTCTGTTTTTTCCACAGAATTTTTTTCAAATTTTTTATAATTACTCTACTGCAGTCAAAAGGATACTAATAACGTCTCCTTTATTTTTGATGGGTTGATTGCCTCTTAGTGCTCATTGAAAGACTGTTTATGCATGTGCACTGCTTTGTAATAAATTTCAGTTGAAAGATGGTGCTGCATCTTTGTATCTTTTGTACCTCCTCTTTCATTTGCTCGGAGTACCTTTTCAGCCTTTCAGATTTCATATCAATACAGGGATACCAAACGCAATCTTTCTCATAGAAACTTTTTTCAAGTTGAAAGGTCGCCCCGCCGCTGTGGTCTAGTGGCTAAGGTACTCGGCTGCTGACCCGCAGGGCGCGGGTTCGAATCCCGGCTGCGGCGGCTGCATTTCCGATGGAGGCGGAAATGTTGTAGGCCCGTGTGCTCAGATTTGGGTGCACGTTAAAGAACCCCAGGTGGTCTAAATTTCCAGAGTCCTCCACTACGGTGTCTCTCATAATCATATAGTGGTTTTGGGACGTCAAACCCCACATATCAATCAATCAAGTTGAAAGGTCAGCTGCGGAGATCTGTAGATACAACTTTTATAGGAGGCAATAACTTGCTGAAGATATTCAAGTTAGTGCAATTTTTACAAACTGCCACATCTAGTGGCCAGGCGATCAAGTAATGGAGGTGGCGTTTAACGTCTCCGGAAACGGGCTTGCAAATCTCGCTTGCCATCGCTCGTATCTCAACCCACTACATTACCGCTGTAAAGTTTAGAACAGGTATGAATAGCACGGGCAGTAAACAATGCTACCAGCTGCAGAGAAAAGTCCAGAAAGGGGGGGGGGGGGCATCTTAGCACATTTGTTAAAGAAGGGGTGCAGGATGTAAAACAGAGGTTGAGAAAGGGAAGTACCAAGACAGGAAAGCGTGCAGCTTACGTATGCCACACAGTTATTTTGCATCATGCCCATGAATATGCTGTCTCACAAACACTGGTGTGCAGCTGCGGCGTATTAGCAGTGTTTCATAAATACAGGCAGATCTTCAGAAACACTGAAAGTAAATAATTTATTCGAACAGACGCTGTTCTCAATTTCAACGCTTTCGTCTACCCCCCCCCCCCCCCCCTCCCTGTTTCTGTTCAGTGTGCTTTAATCTCTGACGAAGGCATCGCAGAGTGCCTCATCCTCATATTCGAGTAATTTGAGTGTCAGCGAGACCTGATGTCTTAAACGAAATGTGTCGAAATGCAGGTATTGTGTTCTTTTGCACGAGGCAAAATGTTGCTAACAGAACTTATAGAACTACAATGAAGACTAGAAATGGTAACTGCATCAGCCATGTTTTGTTCTGAATTCGGAGCCGAACATGATATTTGAGAATTTTGAGCCAAACATGATATTCCAAGGAAAGCCTCTGCGAAGCCACTGATACAGCACCCTCATGAAGAGGAAGTACATAAATATTATATATGGTAAACAGTAGAGCAAGAAACTAAGCCTGTTCTATTGTTGTAAAAAATACGGGAAGTTTTCCTTAGTGCAAATGCATGAAATAGGGTTAACTTTGTTCTGATGCTATGAATTTAGAATCTAGAGACTGAAAGATTGAACAGCAGCGGTCGAGCTAACTACCAACGAAAAATTTGATGGTGAACAGTTGCACTTCTTGAATTATTATAGTGGGTGTGGCCAAATTGAAGAGACGCACTTCCCCAAGAAAGTAGTTCACTGGCCATAGCATAATTATGGGATGGTAGAATATTAGTAATGAGCACATGGCATGAATGCTGACTGGCAATGTTTTTATTGCTCCAGCGGCGAAATATGTAGGCAAGTATAGAAAGCATGTCTATAAATATCAGTTTTTTGTTTGAATAAACAATTTTTTCCCTGCAAACCATTGAGCATATACCAAATTACCATGAAAAAATACATCTGCTCCTTAGCGATTATGCCATGTACTCGTACTTTACACAACAAAATAAAACTACACAGACATTTCGCCTCCTATGTGAGTGGCATCCTCAGTATGCACTGGCCCCAAATGAACGGATGTCACCGGATTCTGTGTTTGTCTCGTATGTTTCTACACATCTGGTAGGGGGCCGTAGTTGTTGTTGCACGTTGATGGGTTGTGATGGTTGAACTACGACTCGAGAAGCTTTCTTTTCCTTAACCGATGTTGCCAAGGCAGTGTCCTCGAATTACGGAAGTCGAAAGGAAGCCGCATTGTCAAGAAATGTTTGATGGCTTCTGTACTGAAATCCATGCCTTTTGTGATGTCTCATTTGTGCTCTTTAAGCCTCGTTGACCGTTTCCTGCCTGTTCTACAGATCTAAGGGGTGACGCAGCCACCACATGGTACCTTGTAAACAACCCGCCTTTGATAATTCGCAGAGTTGTGGTCTTTGGACTTGGTGAAAACGTTTCCAAAGGTACAGTGAGGATTCATGATGGTTTTATTGCTCAGCGGACGAACCGCTTTCCGAACAGAGTCTGACAAACTCTGAACGTAATTAAGGTACTCACAAGAGAGTTCCTTTTAACAATGGACAACAGTGTACCTTATTTCAAGCTGCGCAAAATTTCTTCTGTTAAAAGATAGGACATGCGCATTACGGCCATTTTTTGTACAGTTCGGGCATACAATTTGGCAATTCTCACCTAATTCACCACTTCATTTGAACCATTGTATTTGTTCTTTCGTTTAATGCTTATACATTGCTAGGTTTTCACTGCCACTATTATTAAGCGTCTTCTTGGGAAACTGCTACCTGCATTTCTATATTTTGCTTTAATATTTAGCTCTGTAATATTATGTTATCAAATTAGCATAGATTATGAAGTCAGCACTTGTGCAACAGGACTTCTCATTGATTGTTGCTTTGTCGCATTGAGCGTGTGTGAAGAGTACACCTATACACTAATATTTGAGATAAGTTTTTGTGAAAAGCGAGCCTATAATAAATTCACTCTCCCCTGCTACTCGAGTCGTATCACTTTTCTACAATATTCTATACATGAGCTTATTACAGTATGCAGAAGTACAGGCAGATCTGCCCTCTTTTCTGCGGCGAAAATTGCTTCACAGAAGTTGCATGTTTTCATGGCCATTCTTCTAAAATTACTTGTGATGTAATCATTTTTTCTGGCTGCACTTGTGCTTCTTGCATTATTCATTTCTTTAAAATTTGCATCATGTAGTGCGAAGAACTTGCCGGCAGTCACTCGTTCTCCTACTTCTAATATGCACAAAAAAGAGAGGACATATTCGAGAGAAGAAAATGATAAAGCTAGAGAAGCATGGGCAAAGGAAACAAGGATGGGGAGGAACGTATAAATAAAAGAAAAACTTACAATGCAGTCGGGGCTGTAGAAGGTTTTGGTCTCTACTTTTCAAGGCGTGTGGCTGTCGTTGAATACCTCCTTAGAAGAAGAGCTTTTTGTGACTTGCCTAAAGAAATACTGTGTAACATCTTCATATTGTCTCCAGGCCGGACAATAGCGGAGATACATGACCACTCCAGTCGAATGAACAGATTTTAAGCATCTGAAAACCAAAGTTAAAAGGCGTTTGTTTTGGATTGGCCAGTCTGATTTGAAGCAGTTTTATATAAATTTCGTGCTAGCTGGGATGTTGCTTAAACCTTGACTTGATGTTGAAAATGTGATCTCTGACGTTTTCATGTCGAACAGAATGTTACAAGAAACGTCATCATGTATTCAAAAAGAAGGACATTAAGCGCTTCTAGGCAACGCCACTGACTTACTTGTGGGTGATTTCAATCAACGTTGTGATAACATTCTGCATTACTGAGGTACTGGCGAGACAATAGATCATCCACTTTGTTAATGTGATTGTTTTGCGAATGAACGGAACGTGCTACGCGAAACGTTAAAGAAATTATACAGTACACCTTTTTCTGAAGAGAAGATCCTAGGTTACATGTCCTCTCTGTCTTCTTGCGATAGCAATTATATGGACACTCCCGGCTTGATTTCGCACTGAACTAGGGAGAAGCACGTCCTTCAGCGCTCAAACGGCAAGCTATATGAATATATATCTACCAATTACCACTGTTGATGGACATCTCAGGGGGGAACTATTGCGTTTTCAGCATTATCAGCATGGTGCAGAGAGAGCGCGGTGGCGCGCGTCGATCTTCCACGCGTACTTAGACTCGCGAAGGGAAGAGTGTAGTCGTAAAGTTTTTAAACGCATGCTCGCGCGCCCTTATCCCATGGTTGGAAACATCTTATGTCCTGGCTGTTATATAAAGTTTCACCGGAACGACTTTGTTGTAGTTACCGGGCGCAAAAAGATCACTGCTACCGTGCACGATATTCGTTTGCAAAAAGAGCGCACTTTTCAGACATAGTGAAGTAACAATTTAGACGATTATTTGCGTTCATCTGTACCTGTGAGTACGTTTCGCATTTTGTTTGTGCGTGAGAAATGCGGGTCACGTTTCGATCTCCTAGCTAGTCTGCGTGTGACGTTTCAAATTCTCGCTATTGCGTTCATTGCTTTGCCTTTGCCGTAAAGCTGTGACTTTTATTGCGATAGCAAATATATGGACACACGGATGGATTTTGCCGCCGGCGTCGATGTCCTGCACCACATATGTATACCCCAGAACAACGCGAGCTCAGTGCTTGCTGCCTTATTGAATAGCGCGTTGCACCATCTGTTGCAAGCGCATCGAAGCAACACTCTCAACTGCCACGCGAGCAGACACTCTGCAAATGAAACGCAAAGTCCGGCTGTAAGCAGGTCTCGCGCTGTTCCTTAGCTCGAATTTTCTGCTCATTTCATGTGTAACTTCGAGGATACCTTCCTAGACATTCCGGAGTGTCTACAGCACGTGCATTGCCGACTGCGGAAGCAACTAAACACATACTATCTGACTGAAAATAACAAGAAGAGCGGAAAGCGTTAACTGGTGTGCCTTGGCTGTGGCAAGACAGAATTTGTGCTGTAAGCCAGCGTCAACGTAGTGCTACAATCTGGCTCCAACTTACTCTCATGCACTGCATGTGTATGAATTGCCAGTCCTGACGGGCACTCGCAACACGCACGGTGTGTAAAAGAGCCACCCAGAACTAGATATTAAAATGCTACGGTGACGCCAGCCCAAAGCTCATGTAGATTCACCTAGGGATTGTAGTTCGACCGAGTCCAAAGCCATGATTTCCGCGCCTTTCACGTCTCGTTGCATCGCGATAGTAAGCCGTTACAGTTGTACTAAACATGCGTGGTGACTGCACCCACACGTGAGTCGTAATACGTATATCTTATTATTGACATGCGGTCTGCGAAAGAGTACGGCAATGGTTTCGTGCCGGATACTACTACTGCACGCAAATCACTGCTGTAAAGTGGAACAGCTGGAATCATGCTTGAATAAACTCAGTAAATATACTTACTCGTACACTTTACTGGGCTCGTAGTTTTTCCTGTCGATTGCGAATATATCATAATGCAGTGGATCTCAGCGTTTTTTTGTTGTGGACGGAAATCTGTGTAATCGCAAAACACCGCACCGGCACGATTCCCGCAATGCGCTGTGGACTTCACAGGCATTGCTCCAGCGATCTCTTCCTCTTGCGCAGGTTGTTGTTGCATCAGATGACAGCCCAGTGGTACCCAGAGGATATTTTATAAGCGGGCGCAGCGTGAACAGGTGCGTTTTCGTTTTTAAAACTCCAAGAGGCTCTGCTAGCCATGCTAGCAAGGTGCGCCTTGGTAGTTGCAAACAAATTATGGCGTCTCTGGGAGTAAGGTTATACCACCAAAGGCACTTGGATGCGAGTTAGGCGGGCTCTAGTCTATACGTATCTATATATATGAAAACGCAAGACAGCAAAATTTAGAAAAAAACACTCTGGCGCACGGAATCGAACGTAGGACCTCTCTTCGTAATCCACTGAGCCACTCCGGAGGACGTTCTTCCCCGTTCAAACCGCAAGCTCTTTATGTCTACCACTTACCGCTTCTGTGTTTTTGGCATTACGAGAAAGATGGTGCAAGGAGCGCATGTCACCACATCGCGCAAAGGCGCCGGCTCTAATCTCCTTCGCGTACTTTGCCGGGCTTAGAGAAGGGGAGCGACGCTCCCTTGCGCGCCCTTATCTCGCGGTGGCGAGGAGAGGAGGATCGTACGCCTTGGCTCACCACGGGCTTTACGTAGAACGATTGTGCTGCAGATACCGGGCGGACAATGGTCTCTGCAATCATTGCAGTCTTTGTTCGCAAAAATGGCACGATTTTCAGACCCAGCGAAGCAAGGGCGGCGCCAGGGGGGGGGGGCAAGGGTGGGCTGGAGCCCCCCCTAAATTCTCGCCTGCCCCCCCTATGCCCACCCAAGTGCCCGGAAGCATATATTGAAAACCTAGTAGGAGCAGAGGTAGCTTGCCCCCCCCCCCCCCCCCCCGGAGGAACTCACTTTTCGTGGTTGCCCCCCCCCCCTGTAAAAACATCCTGGCGCCGCCCCTGCAGCGAAGTAATAAATGAGACGCTTATGCGCGTGTATATGTACCTGTGAGCACGTTTTATTTGTACTTGGTGCACTAGAAACACGAGGCACGATTTGATCTGCTTTTCATTCTTCGCGTGGCCTTTCAAAATGTTGTTATCACGTTCAATGTTTCGCCTTTGCGGCAAAGTTGCGACTTTTTGTTCCCCAACCCCTTTCCTCAGTGCAGGGAAGCAAACCGGATGCGCGTCTGGTTGACCTTCCTGCCTGTCATATCATTGCCTTCCATCTCCGCCTCTCAGGCACGCGCCGCGATGCGTTGCCTTGACAAAAGCGCGTTTGAGCGCGCCTGGCGTCCCTCCGTCACGAAGAGAGGCAGACTCACAGCTGTCTATGTATTGTCGTCGGCGCGAAATGCGGCATGTCGCATTTCGCGTCAGTTGGCGCCGGGCCATGCCTAAGGACGCTGGTCGCGCCAGTCGCACTTGGCGTCAGGCTATTTAAAAATTCCACCATACATACGTCACGAAATTGCGGTGGCGCTGTCATCGGGCGTTTGGTGTATCGGTTTAGTTTTTATTGGTTCTCATTTGACGAGGACCGTCGCAAGCAATGGGCGGCAGCCGTAAAATGGGGGAACTGGTCCTCGAAACGGGCTCATCGGTTGTGTGCTAAACATTTTGTCACAAGTAAGATATTAGGTTGTTTAGCGGCGGGCATGATCGGCTTTCTGGGACATATTAAGATCGTCAATGTTAGTCTTATTCTATATTTTTTCGCATAACCATTTTGTTGAGTAGCCACGTTCAATTTATGGCACATGTGTGGAGACCTTAACACACGATCCTATGCGCATAGTCGACACTTTCAACTTTTTTTTATTTGACTGCAAACGTCTTGGATGCTTTGAAAAGATTTTGATGCGCTCGTGTGAACTACTGACGTGGTACATTCATTCTTACAGCCTGGAAGGCAATGCCAATTTTGGCTATGCTTTTCCAAACTGCTGTGACATACCATATAGAAAGGCCTTCATGACGCTGTTATTACTGGGATGTGAAGATTTTGAGGCTTGGATGGGCGGCTCGTTCGTGCATGGACAAGCTGCTCGCGTTTACACTGTCGCGTCCCTCCGGGCTGCCCACTTTCGTGGTCACTAGCACGCACATGCGTTTATGAAGAGCGGCGGTTGTATGAGCCTTGCAGGCATGCAAAAACTTTTTTCATGGCACTATATTACTTTTGTGGAGCTGCGTTCACAACAGTCCTCAAGACCACTTTTCTCGTTGGCTTGAATAACCAAACCAGTGAAATACTTTTTGTGTGCCTAATTACCGTAACGATTTGAAAATAGTTTATGACTACGCATAATTATGCGGCTCCGTTTTTCGTTGCACTTAAGAACGTCTTGCTGAACTAGGTAGCTTGTGTTATTAAAATAAAACACACAGGTTGCTGAACATCAGGCAGTTTTTTTCAAGAAAAAATGGCACATTTTGCTTGGTGCGTACGTTTTAGTTATAAAAATGTTCGTGACATACCACGTTGAGTATGTGCGCTTCTTCATTTCCTTCATATATTCACTGACTCCTTGTAAAGTTCAGTGCCAATCAGCATATGTCGTGTGCTTTTTGTCACCCCATTTTTCCCTTTGATATTTCTTTCCTCAAACCTCCTACCAAATGTATCTCAAAATGTTACACTTCTCTACGTGGTATTCATCCGCCAGATCTATTCATTTCCTCATATCTTTGTTTGCGTATTGATGTCTAATAGTACTGATACATGCACACTTTTGCCTACATTTCATGCAATCATATTGTTTTCTGTGCTATAGTAGCAATACTAACAGACGCAATGGATGAAGTCATGTAGCCCCATCACGCTACTTTTGTTAGGTTAGGTGGCAGTCACAGTCATATACAACCCATAAAGTGTAACTGTATTATTCTTCACCACGTAACGATAAGAAAACCTTGATTTTTTCTTGCATGCAGACCCTAAGATAACCCACATCATCCCGATTATGTGGCGAGCTTGTTTGCGCACAAAGAAGACAAAAAGGCAATGATGTATAGCCGTCTCCAGCGTGTAGCATCAAGACTTCTTGCTAGAGAGGTTAAAGAAGAGTTAGAACCACTGGGCACTCGTGAGCCACTTACAAGCTTCTTAACGTTGAAATATACTATATTAGGAATTGAATACTTACGTGTGGGCATGTATTATTTTGCCGTTCTTGCTAGCACATTTTTGAGAAGCATCTGACCCAGACTACAGTAATGGTCATGACAGTTTACATTTAAGTGACACTTTTTGCGCTAAGAAGCTTGATGTTTACTCAAAGTTATTGTAGTTGGTTACAGTGCCTGAAGTAAACTAGCGCAGACTTTTGCTAGGCGGGACAAGACGAAGGGACGCACTCAGGTGCTATGTGTGTGTCACTTCATGTTGACCAGTATAACAAAAAACTGTGCTAATTATTTCAGATACGCTGTACGAAGGCCACAAGTCAGCCCTTGGTTACAGTGACATGTCTAATATTTTTCTGTTCCCTTCAGACCCCACGGCACAGCCTTTGCAGGTTTCTGATAGTGATCCAGAAGCTCAAGAAGAAGGTGAAAAGGATTTATTGGTTATACATTTTGTTAAGCATAAACATTTCACAGCATCACTACAAACATGACCATTTTGGTGTTTTTTTTTGTGGTTGTTACACACGTGTTTATAATCAATACAATTAGGCTTGTTCCATACCTTGTTTGCTTTGATGCGCAAACGCCTTTGGTTGTCCACGTGACCGGGTTAAATGCTCGATGTATGTGCGTGTGTCTTTCAATAAAGTTTAGTTGCGAGTTCAGCGTAGTGTCGTCTCTTCCTCTGTCCTTGTCTATATTTTCGCTCTGTTTTTACTTCTAAAGTATGAACCACTAACTAGCCCAACTTTCGCTATTATTGACCAATAGAGCTAGACACAAATGTAGCCACGGGTGAAAACGACTGGTCAAATGTGGCAGTACCTTGCTACATTTGCAGTAAGTATACATAGCTACCTGTATCGGGGTGCTGTCTTTTTTAATGATAATCGTGCTCGCCACATGCTTGCGTCAGAGTCAAAGTTTCAAGACCTCGAGAAGAAAGTAAAAGATTCACCAAAAAGAAATGATAATTTGGTGTGGTACAATGACATTTTGAAACAGCACCTGGGTGACTATGAAAAATAAAATGCTCAGACGGCAGAAAAGAAAGCCAAAAAAGGACTCTTCTCAGCAGAGTACATCACAGAGCAGTATTTTATAATTCACACTGGGGTAATATCTGTCGCACTTTTTTTAATTGTTTCAGTGTTTGAGAACTCAAAGTTGTATGTACCTGATGAGTGTACTACATGTGATGTTCTGCTAATTGTGCTGATGAAATTGAGGCTCTACGGCTGAACCCAGACCTGAGTCATAGGTTCGGCTGTAAACCTTTGACTGAGGTCTGTGTTCCTGTTCGAAGAATGCCGCGCAGCGTACTAGTGTCTGTGTTAGAGTTGGAGCGTTTTATTATTTGGCCTTTACGAGAAGATGCGAGCAGAATGATGCCAATGACAATAAAGAAGAAATACCCGAAATGCATTGCCATAATTGACTGCCCAGAAATACGTATGGAAAGGTCAATTGATTTTTTGTCAAGTTCAAAAACCTTCTAAAATCGGAAAAGCTCAAACAATATAAATCTGTAGTCGGTATTAGATCTTGTGGAGCGATCAGCTTTATGTTTATATGCTGGGGCGGGCGAGCATCAGGCAAAGAAATTATCCTAAAGTCTGATTTGCTCAAAAACTTTAAAATTGTGACACAGTCTTGGCCGACAGAGGATTTCTGAAGAAAAAAGAAGTGGCTCATGGGGGAACAGAACTTGCTGTGCCAGCTCTAACAAGAGGTAAGAGGCAACTCTCAGCAAAAGATGTGGAGGATGCACGCCACATATTGAGTACGCATTCATGCAAAACACGCTATTGGCCACATACCTCCCTGCCTTCCTTTTTTGTCGTTTCTCTCTCTCTCTCTCTTCTGAACCGAACACCTATCAGTTTACTGCCCTATGCCACGTACATAACAGTAATTCGTGCTGCGCTCCGCAACATGAGCCTCAACAAACATGAGCACAAATGTCCTTTGTCCGTCAGTCATGTGACCTGTCTTCCATTCCTATTCTTTCACATGACAGGAAGCTTGCACTTTTTTCTCAGCTTCAACATTTCTCTTGCATTTGTACCCACTGTCTGGGTACACGCTGTTTACTTGTTTCTGCATCAGTTTATTTTACTCTATTCTCATTCATTGCAACCCGAGTGTCACTTTTCATCATTGCCAGCCTACTCTGGGCACGCTACAGGGAGAGGAAGGACTCTTTGGATGAACGACTATTCCCACTCCGACCAGCCCTGCGGAATACTGACTAAAAATTCTTGCAAAGACTCTTTAACTTTTTTTGAGTTTTATTGTTGTCCTCCAAGACTCAATGAGACTCCATCATTGAAATGTGTACATGAAGTAATTGGGTACACTTATTTTTGGGATAGCAGCAGCTTGCCCGTCCAATTTTAGTTTGTCATCCATGACATTTCTTTTTTTGCTATTTGTCATCATCATGGCTGAAGGCCTGTATGTCAATTGCAAATCCTAGGCTGCTGTATTATTCATGCCTGTTTCAAGCCCGTTTAAAAATATTCATGCCTAATTCTTCCTAGTGTAGTCATTTTAAATGCTTATTTAGGCTTATAGCAAATCTCTTTCTTATTGCAATTTTAATGCTAGGCCTATAGCTTCTTTCATTATGTACAAAGCCACAGCTAATTTTGTTAATATTTTGGGTTTAAACATTCACCCGCTGTTACTTCACTCAATAACCTGTCCAATGATTTGGCTGTGAAGGGTAGGTATTCATAGCCTCCATAAATTCATGGCCAGTTATAAGTTGTTTCCAAATTCATGAAGAAATTTATCCTTCATGAAGATGCCTTGCGCTTTGTCTTTCCACCACACTTATGTAGTGCACCATTTCATAGATCGATAAGTACAAATATCGAGAGAAAGAGAGAACTCTTTAATGTAATGCAGATAATTCAGCCAGCATGTAAAATTCGCTTACTTGCTACTCTGCGTGGGGAAGGGGATTGAGGATTGAAAGTACAAATAAGAGAGAGAGAAAAAAGAGAAATTGTAATTATAGATGTCAGAATAAAAAGAAAAGAAAGGAAAAGGCCGCCTTTTTGACCTTTGAATGAGGACGTGCGTTAATAATTTTTCACGGTGTAAAGCTACAGCTATAGCTTGTCTAGCTGACCGATTCTGCACAAGTACGCAAGCAAAAGTTTGATAGCACGCCTCTGTAGAGTGTGGCAGGCTAAAGGTCACAGTACACAGTCAAAGCAGAAAGTTCCCTCGTTTATAGAATGCATGCACTGTTCATAAAGCGCACGCTCCTCAGCATACGCTCTACACTCAAACATTATATGTTCCACAGATTCGATGGAGCCACAGTTGTTGCAATACGGACTCGCTGACTGACAGAAGCGGTACCGTAGGCTGTTAACATAGGCACTGTGTAGACGTAGACAATACTATAGCGTTTCCAGATGGCGAGGAATGTTTAATGAGAGTCTTGTTCTCAGATAGGGGTCGATTGCGTGAAGGAAAGCATAATGATGTGTCGGAAGGTTCTAGCGTATCTTATTTTCTTCAATCGCATCTGTTTTTGGCCATCTGGGCTGAATCTATTTAGTGAAATAAGTTCGTCTGTAATTGTGGTGTCTTGTGCGCTGCTTCATCTGCTTTTTGTTGGCGGAAATTCCACAATGAGCCGGTATCCACTGAAATGGGATAGAGTTCCCAGAGGTAACAGCCAGGGGATGTAGGTAAGCTATGTCGAATGAAATGGGGTGAGAATTTGTTTTCTTTAGGAGGTTGAACAATATCTGTAATGCTCCATTATAAGCGGTGAAAATTGCTCACTAGTCCGGCGTTCGGCGCAAGATGTAAAGGACATCTTCATCGATGCCATGATGTTCAGCGGCTGTCAAGACTGTGCCAGTTGCAGTTGACAGGATAGCATTTGTCTTGTAGAAGGTATATAAAGTCCATTAGCTGAAGTCTCCTGAGTGGTTGAGGTGTCGTTGTAAGTATGCGAGTGCGGAGCATAGTTCTCGGCTAAGAAGAGGAGAATAGTCTGCATCAGCGCCGCCCGTGGCATTCGCCTCTTTGGCCCATTGATGTCAGGTACAACTTTTTTTGTAGTTAGAGGCAAAAGTGTCCAGGGAAAAAGCGTTGCAGGAATTAATCTGTGGCTGAATTATAAGGAAAGAACTGAAACACTGGCACAGTTTGGCCAAACAAAGAATTGCTGTGCGTTAGGTGAATTCGGTACAGGAAATGCTTTTTACCTTTTATATATGTCGAACATGAGTACGCATGGTTTCTTGGATAGATATGACACCCAGTAGGAGACATCCTGCTTGCACTACACTTTACAATGCCGATGAGCTGTTCAGGAGCCCCTGACATATTCGTAGGCAGCTGTTGCGGGCGGCTTCCAAAGTTATCTTGTTTACTGGGGATAATCAGTGAAGCACCGGTAGACAATAGTGCAATGTTCCTTCATTGAACGCTTTCTCAAGCAGTACCTTTGAGTGGCATCTACATTTCCATCGTGCTCCAGCCATGAAATTGAAGAGTTCAGTTGCTGCTACTATTCTAGATCGAGGTTTCCTTACCTGAGAAGACCACAAAAGGTTTCGGTCGATGATGAATCCCAGAAATTTTTGAGACCGCACACAGGTCAGCGGCGGTCCACCAAGGAGTATTGCATACTAGCTCATTTTCTTTCTCGTGAAAGCAATGGCTGTGCTCTTCTCTGGTGAAAGGTGCATGTCTCGGGGCGCTAGATATGTGGGGATGTTCTGTAAAGCTTTTTGAAGTCGCTGTTTGGTGATGTAAGGTGACCTTGAAGCAATCCAGATGCAGATGTCATCAGCGTAAATCGTGATGTGTACTCCTCGCGGAAGTGATTTCGTTATGTGTATCTGGGTAAGGTTGAAAAAAAGTAGGCTCAGCACGTCACCCTGGGGTACACCTTTCTCTACTGTATAGAACTGTGTAGGACCAATAGGAGTGTTGATATATATATTTCCCGCTCTTCTAGATATTTCTCAATCTATTTGTATAGATTCCCTCAAAGGCCAAGATCTTCCATGGTTGCAAGAATGGCAAGCTGAAAGACTGAGTCGAAAGCTAGCTTGATGTCAATGGATACGGCTATTGGAATTCGACCTGCCGAGAGGTCCTTTTCAAGGGAAGAAACAAGGGCGATGACATTGTTGATAGCCGACCTGCCTTGGCGAAACCCGTTCATTTCTTGCGGAAACTCACTGTGGCTTTCTAGGAACCATGTCAATTGTTTGTGAATCATTTGGTCCCTGAATTTGCCAACGCAACTCAGTAGGGCGACAGGTCAGAAAGAGGTGTAGCTTGTTGGCTGTTTACCAGGTCGCAAAATGGGCACTATTTTCGCCAGCTTCCACTAAGCGGGGACCTCTTCAGACACCCACGAGGTATTATAATATGGCAGGAGTCGTAGGCGGGACGCGTGGGGTAGCTTTGCAATGGCTTCATAGGTTACTTCGTCAAGGCCAGTTGATGTGCGCCTGTTTGACTCACCGATAGCAGTATTCAGTTTCTCAATTGTAAGAGGTGTGTCTAGCGCTGGCACTGCCACCCGTGAGTTGGCAGGCTGATTTTCTGCAGATGAGGTCCAAAGCGTTGAATTTGTTGATAGTAGTGCACAATATTCTTCTGAGAGCTCTTTAAGGGACTTTGATTTGTGCAGAAAGAGTGCGACGAAACGGTGAAGCAAGCTGCTGGAGTGGCGTGCGCATGCCTATAAAAGCTCGCCAGATCTTGGACACAGGTTGATGGACATCTAATAATGAGCAAAAGTCACGCCATCTTTGCCAGCTACGTTTATCGAGGTATCGCCGAATATGACGCTGTATCCGTCGGCAGGCTCGGAGGTTTTTTAAACACTTTGTGCGCAGAACTTTTCGTTCAGCTCACCTGCGAATAGCACACACTCTTTAAAACTCCTCATCATTGGAAAAAAATCTATCGTTTTTGTTTGAAACTTGTGTGCTTTATTTTAGGCAATGAGCCAGCGTAGCGAGAAATTCGTTATCCTTTGTAGCGGCAGTGGTTTATTTTCTTGCTGCGTCTTTGTACGCATTTCAATTTGTAGATCTCATGATGGTTCTCTTTGATGTCATATATAATGCAGCAGCTCATATCTTCATTGAGTAGTAATCACTCCCACTTGTTTCCAAGTCGGTGCACCAATCAAAGTTGCGAGTGACTGAACTTGTTATGAACGTCACGTCGATGCTGCTGGTAGTCGTGGTGTCTCGTTGGAAGGCGATACTGCCGTTATTTAGAGGTTCACTTGAATGTTTTGAGAGCCGCTCTGCAAGCTTAGCTCCTCGATAACAAGTATGTGAGCTGCACCAAGTTTCATTGCGGGCAATGAAGTCTCTACAAATGATGTGTAGAGAAGCTGTCCTAGAAATCAAGTTTTCAAGCCTTGAAGCGTTGAAATGCCTACCTGGTTACAGGTATGTTTCAATGAGTGTGTATTCCTGTTTACCTATTATTGTTATGGCACACATATTCGTTGTCGCAGTGGGGCGCGATGTCGATCGCGGAGGCTGGAATGTTTTTACGAAAGCCGATGAGTAATCTGCTGATACCGTCAGGTTGCTTTGAGTGATCAAAATAGTATCCATTCATTCTAAAATTTTGATCGACGCACGATTCAGAAATGACGATGAATAAGAATCGGTATTCTCGCACCAGTCGCCGGAAGTCTGAGAGTGCAAGCAGACTAATATGTGTTCATGACTTAGCAGAAAACATCGATCACGATTTCTCTATAAACACTTAGTGACAACAAAACAGTGTACACATGCTATGTAAATGGGAAGAACGCAATACGAAAGGGCACAAATTATTAGCACAATGTAAAAAGCCAGACGCATGACACGTTCTAGTTTGCAAATTCTCACTTGTAATCGACCATTTCCTTGCTACACGTTGTCAAGCCTGCTCTGACGCCAGTGAATGCGGCAAGGGCAAAGCATTTCATATTAAGTGCGCTGCATTTCTTAGTGTACTTAAAGCACTTTGAGCGTTTATATCTACAAATCTACCTATTATCTTACCTCGCCGCCTACGTCTGGCTGCTCTTGTGATCATCACCTTGAGTTGGAGTAGACAAAATTTAGTATGGTAGAGTAAGCAGGTTGGATGAATATGGTTGGCTGGTCACGACACGAACAAAATTATGAAACAAAAAAAACATGAAAATTCGTTGGAAATATGAAACATGAATATCTGGAAGTGCACAAACAAACGCTGAAAATATAAATGTGAGAGGGTTCAGAAAAACTGGCATCGGCAGCGTCGACCTGATGAATGCAAAGAATGACTGTCGGGGTCCAAGCAGCAACATAACTCAAACATTCTGCATTGCAATTGAGTATTCAACCTCAGAGCCATGTGGTTTAACTGCTTTAGTGAAAGACGCTAAGCAGGGGTAATGATGATGAGACATCAACTGTGGCTGCAGTGCTGACTGTTTTGTTTTTTAAGCATTATATTTGATTCAAGTGTCATGACAGGTTGATGCCAAGTGTTACTTAAGTGTCATCGACTGAAGTTGGTCTATGTGGGCTATTATCTTCGCAAGCACAATGTATCGGCTTACTGCTGCTGGTGTTGGTAATATCCACGTTGCTGTCAGCATCCATATTCAACTGTAAACAACAGAGTATATAAAACATATGCGACTGTTCAATATACATAGGCGCATACAACAATTGTGTATATATTTACGTCATTGCATATTATTTCCACTATTGAAAAACCACAGTCATCTTTCATAGGCATGCTTCGCATAACATTCATTCTCCTGATAAGTAAGATCTACCACATTTTCAAACTTTGTTTTTGAAGTGAGTTTTCGCAGTCACTTCTGTGTGATACATGAATTTCTCCTGCGGAAAATAAGGTTGTTTGGATGTTCGTAACCTGCGTCAGTTGAACAGAAATTGACAGCATTACAACAATTTGTAAATTCTACAAACTTCATATATTGAAAGCAAGTGTAATATATTCTTCGTTAAATTAAAATGGCTATTATTATGCATCACTTCCAGCAACAGAAAATGATGTAAACGCTGCAGCTGATGCACAAACCCACTATTCACAGAAACGACTTGAAATATGAATTATGAAACATCGCAGTTACCACAAATTATAGAATGTGAACAGCTGATAAAAACAACTTGTGTAATTTGTTGTGCAGGGCCCTCTTACGCCTGATGATAGGTAAAGCGCGAGAACAGAATGACGACAAAGCGACAAGAAGGACACGAGCGCTAACTTTCAACAGAGGTTATTGCGCAGAGCGCGAAAACATCTAGAAGATACAGTAAACCATGTGACAAAGACCGTGTGGCACAAAGAGGAATGTATGAGTGAGGGCAAAGAACAATATCACAGAAAAAAGGCAAAGAAAAGTCTAAAGGAAACGAAACAGAACAGCAAAAGTAATATAATTACTTGCGTGCACCGAAACTTTCAAGGAACCTTGGTTCCTTCTCGACAGATACAAGGAGGCTTGCTAATGCATGATACCTGTTCGCGTGTAATATACGCGGCCTCCACAATTACTTGGTTGCGCTCATACCTGTGCTTGTACAGCGTTACTGTTTCCTTGAAAAGGGGCACACAATTGCACTCAGTGCAGTGCTGAGCAAGAAAATCATCTTTCTCATTTCTAACTATGTGAGCGCGTTCTCTCAGTCGATTGTTGAGACACCTTCCGATTGTTTCGACATAACAAGCACAGTGGTAAAGGGGGTCCTATAGACAACTTCCAGGGAGCATGCCACATACCTGTTTTAGTAGATTGCCACTATCTCTCAAGAAGAAGGTATATAACAACAGCTGTATCTTACCGCTACTTAGCTATGGAGCACAGACCTGGAGGCTTACAAAGAGAGTTCAGCTTAGATTGCAGATGACGCAGCGAGCAATAGAAATGAAAATTATAGGTGTAACCATAAAAGACAACGAGAGAGTATAGTGGATCAGGGAACAAATTGGTGTTAAAGATATCATAGTTGAAATCAAGAAGAGGAAATGAACATGAGCAGGGCATGTAGCGCCTCAACAAAATAACCGCTGGTTATTATTTCTTTGATGCCCACTGTTGGTCTGAGGCAACAACCCAAAGATTATTTTTTGCAGCAAACACACCCTGCTTCGCGTCCCTTCTGGTGCTATACTTAGTAAAACAAACCACCGCAAGCATCTAGGGCTTTAAAGAAACGCGTAAATAAATATATTTCAGGTTTTTTATTGTTTCGTTTTAGCGTCTGGCAGGTGGTAAAGAAGCTTCACACGGAAAGAAATGTAATCAACTACAGTGAAACAGGCAGCTCCTGCGACTTCTTTTATACTTAAGAAGGCTAAGAATGCGTTGTAGAGCATTTATGAGCACGCTGAATAGTGTTGCCGCACATTACATCACATAAATCTTGATACCAAATGCGTTTTTGCTCACGAGCATTATTGGGCATGTATGAGAGTTCAAGCAAGTATAGGAACATGCGATGTAGCAATGTACACCGTGCGGAGCTGTCATATTTGATGTTTGTAGTGTGTGAGAAAAAGAAAACTATCATTTTTCAGAACAGTTTCACGCTCATTTCACCATTTTCTTTGTCGCCTGCGCCACCCTCGGATCATGTGCGCTGACGTATCCAGCATAAAAAAGGAAGAAACTTTAATTTTGCAAAAATATCTGCGTGGTTCAATGCCCTTTTTTATTTTCACAGTAACAAATCTAAAACATTTTTTTGTTTCACTATATACGTAGAGTAGATACGTTCTCTTTTCCTTCCTTCGAAATCTTTTTTTTGTAGGCTGTCTGACTGAAGGGCAGTCCCTCAGGGCAGGTGCAAACGCAAATTTCATAATTTATACACTTAAATTTCAATAATCGATGGTGAAACATGTATCTACGCCTTACTCCAGGCCATTTTTCTTAGAAGGCATTCCATGTAAAGTAGTACTATAAGTGTCCATTGTTGCTCAGGAGCAACAGCTCATTAGTCACCGATAAAGAATTATAACTTTTTTCTGACAGCATCATTAGCATACTTTTAATGTCCTTATGCATAACACAGTTTTCTTGGTGTCGTTTGTTGAAACAAACTTTTGGGCGTGAAAAGGTTAAGGGTATTTAACTGGATTTCCAGACAAAACAAGCGGGTTAGGGAGAGACAGAAAATTAGGCGGGCAGATTTTTTTGCGGGCGTAAAATAGCAGCAGCAAGCACAAGACTGAGTTGACTGGTGGAACATGGCAAAGGCCTTTGTCCTGCAGTGGACGTGGTTATGCTGCTGCGGCTGCTGCGCTGCTGCTGCTGCCGCCGCCACCGCCGCCGCCGCCGCTGCTGCTGCTGCTGCTGATGGTGATGATTATGATAATAATGTGGATGTAGAGGCTGACGACGAGGACAAAATATGGCTGAAGTGGCTATGCGCCACCGTTTACAAGGGAACAAGAACAAGTTTTTTAATGGGTTGGAGCAATCAATGGTCCGCTCATTACGCTGTTCGCAATGTGCAACGACTGGTTGTTCTTTCGCTGTTTTACAACGCTTTATAAGTTGTATGAATGAGACTACTTTCTCGACATCAATTCTGCCTAAGGCAAGTTTGCCTACATCTCACAAGCACCGGCGTAGCTCAGTTGTAGAATAGTGGCTTGGCACCCTGCAGACCCGGGTTCGCACCCCACTGTGGCATTGGTGCTAGGCTTTTCTTTCTTATTTCGTGCGATGTGGTGGTGCACATCAGTGGCGGTGGCGGAAAACTGCCTGGGACCCGATTTCTGACCTCATAACAGCTTTCTCTGTGAAAAATGCCAGGCCTGCGCGGCATAGACCCATTCGATGTTTGTAAACACAGGTCGGCTGATGTCGACAATATGGGTAAAATTATAGCGACGTCCGCACGTAACTTCCACCATAAGCGCTAAGGGTTGCGATCTGCGCTAACAAAACCACGTTGTGAGACGGCATAAGCGTTGTGAAAGTGATAGGCGCGGAGGGCTCCGATGTGCGCCAACAAACAAAACTAAGTTGTGAGACGCGACTCACATCCAACCGCGACGCACATCGTCAGCATACCGTTTTTTTTCTCGTTGCTTGACACATGCATGCACCATTGACACATGCTTACATCACATGCACTAGGGATATCCCAGCAGCAACTGCGGTAGGCAGAGCATTTTTTGCCTACGTAGACAGCGAAACCGCATTTTCGTGACGTAAATTCGGTGGAATTAGTCTATAGGCGCAGCAACGTCACAGCGAAAGCTAGAAGAGCGGCGTTTCATAGTACTTGTTTTAAAAACAATCAATAGGTAACTACAGCAAGCACACTTGCTTGGAAGCTACGAGGGCACTATTAATAAACTTTTGGGTATTAGGCCAGCATTCGCTATGCTATTTCTCGCCATTCTTCTGAGAAGCGTGGTATCCGCCAAAAACTTGCTAGTATTTTGTGCCACTTGTCCATACAGTGGCTGACGACGATGAGGAATTATGGCTGAAGTGGGTATATTCCACAGTTATTAGAGGAACAAAAACAAGCTTTTGTGATTGTTTGGGGCATTGGACAGCGAGCTCTTTACGCTATTCGCAGTGTGCGACGACTGGTTGTTCTTTCGCTGTTGCAAAACGCTTTATAGGTCGTATTAACGCGATTGCTTTCGCAACATCAAGCCTGGCCTGCCTAAGGAAAGTTGGACAACAAGGCAAAAGCACCAGTGTACCTCAGTGGTAGAATACTGGGATGGCACCCAGCAGACCTAAGTTCGAGCCCCACAGTGCCATTGGGGCTAGGTCATGCTTGCCTAAGGCAGGTTTGACAACAAGTTACAACCACCGGCGTAACTCAGTGGTAGAATATTGGGCTGGCACTCAGCGGATGCAGATTCAAGTCCCACTGAGTCATCGGTGCAAGGTGTTTTTTTTCTACTTTCGTTTGATGTGGTTACGGACACCGGCAGTGGCGGTGGTGGCGGCGGCGGACAACAACAACGGCGCGTGGTGACCCAAAAAGTGATCTCATAAAAGCTTTCGCTGTAAATATCTTTCTTAGCATGACCTAAGCACGCACAGATATTTAGGGTAATAAAAAGTTGAGGTGTGTGCCTAAAGCCATTTCCTTGTCTTGAAAATGTAAACGTTTTCTCATACTCTGACCTTGTGGGTGTGTCTTCTGGGTCCATTTTTGGTATACTCTGCACAACCATGGCATTTGAATTTGCCCGTCTTAATCTCTCAAATATGTCCCTCCCACTTGGGTTGAAGGGTTGAGATATATTGTTCACTTATATATATAGTATTCGGCGCAAAACATGCTTGTGCAGGGAATTTCGCTCAGCCACTAAAGGAATCATAGGCGCGCGCAGGGATTACCTTTAGAAGGGAGGTTCGAAGTTTCGTCATGCCCTTGGCACAGCCCCCTCCGGTGCGAACGCCTACAAAAGGAATCCAAAACACGATAATTCTCCATCGTGATTGAATTCGCCTCGTGATACCGTCGCACTAGCTATGGTTACAAATCTAGACATGTGTTTATTTTTATGAACACTGTCTGTTAGGGGCTAGCCATCACTCACGACAGATCAATGGTGCGCCGATGCATCTCGTTAGCATGACGGCTCAAACTACACGAAGTTTTCCTTTTTGTAGCGGACAAGATAACAAAAATTTAAGTCATGCTCTTTCGCTGCAGCCATTGCACGAACACGTTCAATGCTGCCCAATCATCACTGTTTCAAGGATGTTTATATGCCTTAAATTTTATAGCGCTTATTTGTATCACAAGCACGAGAGGGAATAAACGCGCGTTGCAGTTGACCTGCCGTGAAAAAAAGCCAACATCGTCAAAGTGCTTTTGGGGTTGTTGCGCAGGCAGACCAAGCAAGGTTTGCACTTCGCGCTTTCAAAACAAAATTGCATCAAACACTCACCTGATCAAAAATAGTTGTATGCTTGAAGTTGCTTGTAGTTTTTGACGTTTTCTGGCGTCAATTGACTCGGCGAAAACAGCAAGTAAATTAAGATGTTTGGCACGTTAGCTAGTGGGCAAAATCGCTTCGCAGTGGTATAATGGATCTACTCACTGTCTGGTGTACTGTAGAGATCAGGACACTGCACTCCGTAAACAAGCAGCTTCCCGCTGTAACACTGCCTATTGGCACCACTAGGGCTCTTGATGTAATCACGGACAGGAAACATAGAATGTCTTGGCGAGTCGGCTCTCACAACATCGTTTTGTTAGTTTTCGCACATCGCACCAATCAGCGCTTATGGCGCGGGACATCACCGGAACATCTGAGCGGAAAATGTTAGCGGAAGTTACGCACGGATGTCGCTATAACTTTTACCTATAATGCCAACGTCCACCTACTTGTGTTTACAAACATATAACGTGTCTATAGAGTGCTCGGGCTTTGCCAGCGTAGCATCGCTGGGCACACCGTGCGTGCCTGTCAACGTTACGTCGGGGCATGTTGGGCCCTTCATGATGCATTTGCTGTCGTTTCGCTGCCTTCATATATACTAAATGTGGTATTACGGGCCGCGAATGGTGACGAAGGTATGTGATTTGTGCGAATATGATTCTCAGGAGAGGCGTGTCATGAAACAACATGACTACATGCCACGCTCATGATGTGTTCGCGGAAGTTTCGCTAGCTTCACATATCCCAAATTTGGTATCACGTGATGTGAATAGATGACGATGGTAAATGACATGTCCAAAATTTATGATCATTGCATGCGTGTCATGTAAACTTGAATACATGCTACGCTCATAACACGCTCTTGGTCATTTGGCTAGTTCCACGCATACCAAAATTGATATCAGGAGACGTGAATAGAAGACAAAGGCAAATGACACGTCCAAGCATGATAAATCAAGGCATGGAAGTTATGTGCGGCCTAATATACCTCCACCTCGTAACGTTGTGCTGATGTTACAGTAACATCCCACTTCCTACTTCTACTTCCTACTTCCTACTTCGCATATCATCGATTCCTACTGTACGTGGGTTCTACAAATTTTTTCTGACTGAATTATTTTTTAGCAGTCCAGTTTCCGCACATCTACTAGAATATTTGACACCATACCTCCGTTTTCCCCCGAAAACTGCAAAGTGTTGAGTGACCATGTCATAGGCCCCTTTAGGTTATTTGGTGATGCGTGGGAAGTTGTCGACAAAGCACCTGAAATACGCACACAGACTGGCAAGCTGATCTACATCCTTTTTGTCGGTGAGTGGCGGAAATCTAGCGATGGCGAATGTCTTCTTGGGCTCAGGGTGAATTAAAAAGTTGCTCATGATGTGCATTAGGAAGAGCAGGAGTTCATACGCGAATAGAAACTTTACCGCTTGAGATTTAGGCCAGCCGACCAGATTACTTCAAGCACTGATCTAAGGCTTGGAAGGTGTACGTCAAAGCTGAAAGTGAAGATTACGAGGTCACACATGCAGACAAGGACGACTTTTTCACTTCAATTCAGCCAACACTGCCTCAAAAACGTACGTCGTAAACACCAAACAAAAACCAAGTTGCATGACTTTGAGCTCAAACGAGCCGTGCGGTGTAAGATGGGCACCTTTTACGGGTCTCTCTCTTCAACCTCCTTATGCAAATGGGGGCCTATCGAAAAAGGGTACTTTGTGTTACATAGGCAATATAAGGTATGTCTATTCAAAAGAGTCTATACATATTTCTTTTCGTGAACCTAACTAGCTCACACTTATTGACACAGAGACGTTAACATTGTTCTATTTCTCTAATGCTCCTGGTGAGGCCCACGGTCTCTTCGAAGCTTGTATGGTGTCATCCTGCGGTAGTTCACCGAATTGTCGCTTTATAACTTCTTCTGACGTCAAAATCCTGTAGGAACTCTAACAAAGTGGCCAAGTAATATTTTATTATAATATTGTGCTTAATTAGCGGATTAATTATCTCGAGCCTTACGGGACAGCAGAAGGCAGTCCGTGCATTGGTGTAGAAAGCACCGGATTCGTTGCTCATGGGAGGAGGGGAAAGTCGTGTTGCCCTCAAGGAGTGGCACAGGTATTGGGGTAGAGCTACCTGTTGAGCACTTTCTGAATACGTTGGCATTCCCAAAGTTAGATTACCTCACGTAACAAAATGAATGTGCTTAAAAGACCAGCGCGTGAACACACTGGGGCACGCTGTTTCTTATCAGCTGTTTGGAGTACTGGTCGTTGTGGGAAAATATGCTCCTTCTGATGTTGTGCAAAGCCATTGAGATAATGAGGGGATATTTGATGCAAACAGGGTCTCATCTTTATGTCCACCTTCATGTTATTCATAAAAGCAATCTCTTCCATTCGAAGACAAAGTTGCAGTTGGGTGTTTTACCGATGAATTCTGACTTCTGAATATCAGCGATGATATTCTCATTTCCTGCAACTGTTTCCGGCTAGCAGATAGGTAGCTGTGGTAGTACAGGAGCCTTTCACCGATGGTAAAATATCGATCTCTATGCTGCAGTTAACGAAGTGTCATGCGTGATGGTGGCTCAGTTATACCTCTCAATGAGAAGTTTAAGCAACGGTGCTGGTGCTACTCAGCTAACGTGTCAGCGTATGTCAGTAACACGGCTTCATTGGTCTCCACAGACGCAGTTCCATATTCATGGCGGAGTGAAGTGCAGGAAGAATCCTTGATACCCAAATGGCTGTGCGTTTACTTGGAAACAACATGATTAATGTAAACTAGGAGATGTAATGCCCATCCAGCTAGACGACTAAAGGGCTCATTCTCAAACGATAACATCTAGTAGGCGTGGTGATAAGCGCAAAAGCAAACATTTTCTCTAACGGCGGCCGTGTATTTTTTTCTATGTCCGGAATATTGTTTTTTTCGTCTGGTCAAAATACCACTGGAGTACAAGCAACGTACTCACCAACGCCAGACGTTCGCCCAGCAACTGAACTCGTGTAGCATGCACACGAGTATCACTTGGAACATTTGGGTCAAAGTGACAGACAACCTGTAGGGATGTCGCAAGATGTCTTAGTCTTTTGAATGCGTCTTCGCAGGGAGGGGGGGGCTGTGCTGAAACGCTTCAACTGCGAGCAAGTAGGCGTCCTAAAGGGCCATAAGACCTAAGACCTGCGAAATAATGAATAATCTTGAAAAATATAAGCATTGGCATATAAAGCCGGAGTTCTTTCAGTGTCGATGGCTTGTGAAGCTACGAGATAGCCTTGAGCTTTGACTAGTCAAGTGGAACGTCATCTAAGCATACAAGAGGCCCTCACCTGGTAAAGCTTCTTTTCTGGCTCGCACATACCACCACAAAGTGTGTGGGCTGGTGCTTGGATGTTTGGCATTGTCGAACTGTTCTTGCATGTTTTAGGTCAACCTGATCATTGCGCAAAGTACGCAGAGACGCAGTATGCATGCCATCAATAAGCAAAAAAATGCGGAGCATTTCTCCGCAATTATTTGCGTGCAGGCACCTATATCGTCTATCTATTTATAAATCTAGCCCCCTATGTAGGAGCCCTCTCGTGCCCACCTTCTTAACTTAGGATAACCCAAAACTTTTCCGGGAAGCTATGCTAGCATGACACGTATGATTCACCAGTCATGACATCATTAATATTACGAACTGGTCGCGTAGGCCACCAAACCCTTTCCGCAAGACGAGCGGTACTGTCACGGATAACAAGAAAAATGGAATCCAAAAAAGAAAATAGAAAAGCACGGAACGGATGCATGAAAACAAATTCGAAGACAAGGAATGGGAAGAGCAATGTGCGCTACCACGCAGTATTGCAAGGTTGGCGGATGCAGAAAAGACAAAGTTGGCGAGGATTACGGAAAAGACGGTGAAAGGTCGAGGCAACCTGGGTTTTGCCCCAGGTCTGCAACACGTCGAAAGTCACCCTAGTTTGCACCTCGGCGAGCTGCCATCTTCGCAGCTGCGGTCGTGCAGCTAGTGGGCGGTGCAGAGTGTAGCTAAAACAGGTCAGCGTCATGTCGCTGACCTTGAACGAGCCCGCTTTCGCGCCCACCTATCTGCCATGTCAACGGCACACAGGCCAAAGGTGCCTGGAACGTGCCCGGAGTACCTGCTGGCACCACACCACCGGAGAACGAAGTGTGTGTTCCTCGACGTGTTGACGGAGGGCCCTTTCGCACCAGCTGGAAAAACAGTGAGGAGAGACGCGGTGGGTGACACACGGCGGTTAGCAGCCAGTACCTTACAATTCTTTCGTGCTAGAGACGTTAGATGGTGCTGAGTGTAAATTTAGGGCGCGCGCAGGACTTGGCTATGATAGGACTTGTACATTACTTCGTTCTGAAGACATAGCTATTTATTTTCAGGTTTATTTTTCTGTGTGTAAATAGTTATATGTGTGTGTTCAATGAAGGTCGTGTTTTTCACCACAGCGTGTCCGCTTCATGCATTCAATCTGCTTGCACAAACCAAAAAAGCCGGGTGATATTGTGACAACATGCAAATATAGGATTGAATGTTTGAATTCTGGCAGGCTTGCCAATGTTGTCACGACGTCGTCCGGCATGGTTGGTTTGAGCAAGTAGAATGAACACATGAATGGACCACAAGGTGTGACACAAAATCATGACCATCATTGCTCACACAAAGACTAATAAATACACACAGAAGAATGAAGCTAACAATACACGTCTAGTTCCCCAACGCACGAACAACGGACAATACTCTAGGACTTATTCTCAGTAACCTCTTCGTGAAGGTGATTGCTTGTGATTCTGGGACTGCATATACAACCCACAATGGTGGTCTAGTGGCTTAGGCTGCTGACCCGCATGTCGCGGGATTGAATCCTGACACCCGAAGATCGTAGGACAGAATTCTGGCCGCAGGAGCCGCATTTTTATTTGAGGCGAAAATGCTTGAGGCTCGTGGGCTAAGATTTAGGTGCACGTTAACGTAACCCGGGTGGTTTAAATTTTTAGAGCCGTAAACTAAAACGGCTGTTAAGATCACATGGCAGCTTAGGACATTAAAACCCCGCAATTATATTGTTATTAGTAATATCCTCGCAGGTACATTGAAAACTCGTTAATTAAAACGCAATGTTTTATTTATTTATTTATTTATTCAACTACAAATACTGCCGACTCTACTGGGGTCCAAGTAGGAGTGGGAATATCAGTAAAACAATACCAAGATTAAAGCTAACAATTATTGATAACTCAAGTATTAAGTCACTATCAACAGGCAAAAGAAAGTAAATAAAGAAATAGGCTTCGCAATAACAAACACTCACCTATATAAGTGATAAAACTTGTACGTACAATAACTCAGCACATGAGAAGAACACTTTGCATAAAAAGTGAACGCGAGAATGAACTGCCACAAAGCTTTTCACCATAAACAAAACTTTACATATATAACGAAAAGCTATTTAAAAATTGAACAAATGATTCAGTTGTATTAGCGTTTCCTACTTCTGGTAAGTTATTCTATTGTGATAGAGCGTGTGGAAAAAAAATACTGATGTGTATGCTAGACTGTTTTGTTGTAGTTTGTATGACCAGACTGCATTTAGTGCTCAGTTATGTAGCGTTAACGCGGTATTTTGTAGCGATCATGGTACTGCGGAAGAGAAAACAGCACTGAGTATTCGACAAAGACGAATTAGGCCGAACTGAGACTGTTTTTTGCTTCCTTGCACTGCGTTCCAACTCTCTCAAGTCTTCACCTCAGCAGGTATCAATAAAAGAGTTAGAATTACTCCATGGGTGCTACCAAAACGGCTATTGCACCACACTGCGCAGACCCAATCCAATTCAGGGACCTTTAAACTCTTGATTGTCAATATCCCTCTGTCATATGCTTTTTTTTGGGGGGGGGGGGCATTTTGTAGATTAGGTTCTTGAAGCTCTATTAGGAAAAAAAATATTTGCTACCTATATATATTTGGTGCCTGCTTTCTTTCTGCCTCGGTCAGCCTGGGACGTAAACCGTTTTCAAGCTTTTAAAGCAGCTTTTAAACCAACCACTTGAAACTCAATGCGGTAAAAATAAACAGAAAATAAAGGTCTAAGCTCATGCACGCCCCAAACAACACCGACAAGCATTCATGAGAGCACTGAGCCCTATGGTCACTATAATTGATGCAATTCATGCTGCATAATGTAGAAGTATAACGCTATCGAAATAACAGTACCCAGTGATTTTTATTTACTCGCGCCCCTTTCATCACGGCTCCATAAAGATCATTTACACTTTGCCGACGAGCACAAGCACAGCATCGTAATACCCACCTCCTAAACATGCAGCAGTATTGTGGCATTCTATCGCTAGTTAATTTATTCTGGTTTTGGTTTGCAACATTTGTGATAACTGTGCCGATTTCCGTGGGGAGCGATGCAAAACATTTGTTTGTGGGGCAGGGGAGGAACACGCAGAAAGACAGACAAATGTCGACATTACGAGCGCTGACTTGAAGCTTAACTCTAATGTGTTTGCCCTTCCATGTATATGAACCATGCCCTCTCGAACAGTGGTTCTGACATCCACGTTTTCTCACAACTGACAAGCAACAATAACAACAACAATGTTGATAATTTATTTACAAGCTTGGGAATACATATAGAGCGGGCGCGTAGGAATGACAAAGCACCGTAGTGGCTAGTGAAAAAAGTCGTAACAATTGATGAACAATTTCCGCACAAAAAGCTTTACAGTATTAAAAAAATTAAATGGCTTCAAGACGAAGATGTGCACGTGAAAGCAATGCATCAAACAAAAGCTTTAAAATAAGCACTCTTATCTTCAGATATGTTTTCTTCAGACTACAGCACGACGACGACCTTCAGAAGCGCCACACAACAAAAATCACAAATCGCACGCAGGCGGAAATAGTGCGGTGACCAGCGCTGCTTGTGGGAATATTAGCCACTCTTTCTCGAAATCTACAAGAAGTGTGACAATTTTCGTGATTACATTGTTTATCAAGCGGATGTGCTCCAGGTGGCACGTAACCAGATGACGTACAATTTGAAGAGGTCGTAAGAGTGAGGAAACAGCAATATCAAAAAATAAATGAACAGGGATTGTTGGGGGGTGGGAAAGGGGTAAGCTAACATTTTTGCGTTTTCCCTGTCGCCCTCACCCAACACACAGTATGGCGGCTTTCTTCATTGAAAGGTTGGTAGCTTTACTCTTGACACTTTTCTTTTTACAGGAATAAGAGGTTTGCTGACTTGTGGCTCATTCATATAGTATATTCTGCTTAACAGTACATGACAGTATAATCTATTATTTCCCTTCATACCATTTTGCATGGCTTCCTGCTGTAATTTCGTCGAGAAGAGAGAAGAGATAGTGCAACTGCTGCGTGTGGTAAATCTTTTTAGCTCCACTCGCATTGGACAGATTGAATAAAGCATCGGCAGTGAATTCGCGAGGCCATGAGTCCACATACCAAATTCATTTTATGGGAATCTAGAAATGTTTTGCCGGACCCATTTAAGGCAAATTGCCGCGGTAGGTTGGTTTAGAATAATAATTATTACGGCATAGCGCAACACGACGGGGCCGAGCAGGGCCCGCCTACACACACACACACACACACACACACACACACACACACACACACACACACACACACACACACACACACACACACACACACACACGAACACACACACACACACGCACGCACGCACGCACACACAAACAAACGCACACACGCACACACACACACGCATGCACGCATGCACACACACACAAAGAGAGAGAGAGAGATACAGATCTTTGTGTGTGTCGTTCGCTCTATTTCTAGTGATGCCGTACGTCATATGAATTAGCCAGGAAAGAATGCTGCACTCTTTGCACAATATGCGGATATCAGCTTTTTCTTGTAAAACATACAGTGTTTTTGTAGTAATACATCACGAATAAGCAGCATTGTGCTGAGTGCACATTCTTGTGCCGCGCAGCATTCTTTCACAATTATACACCGAAGTGTTGTTTGGGAAAATCAATCCCGCTAGACATTTCAGCACTTTTCCTGGAGTCCCTCAACCTGCAAATTTTCTCCTATTGCAAATACCCGTCAAAAGTACGCAAAGTAGACAAGCTTTTTCCTGGGCAAGCAAAACTGCAAGGCATTGTTTTTTGCAAATGAGTTTTGCGGATAACCACGAGGTGCTGGAAGTGTCAAGAAATGTTAGTTCTCCGGCACCTTGTGTGTTTTCGCAGAACGAATTTGCACTAATTTTGCAATTGCATGTGCCTCAAGTTCTCAATGAATTCAGCCTCACGCTGTCAGTCGAGCGAAACGCATTGGCCTTTGGTTGGATTCCCCTACCAGGACGAGTGCTTTGACAGCTAAGAAGATTCTCTTTTTGAAAAAAATCAATACGAATTTCTGTATGGCTTCATGTGACAAACCAGTGGTTGTCAATTTTTTATTCTGTGTTTACGTAGAAATCTATTCAGTAATCGCCATTTTAACAGGCTGACGAGGCAGGTTGTTATACAATTTTATTAATATCAGCGGAAGTAAATGTCAATCAAATTTTACGCGTTTTGCTTGAACGTTATGCTAGAATTTTCACTGTTTTATGTAAATTTAAATAACGGTTTCGAGGGCAATTAGCCAGTATCTTTGGGAAGATATACGTCGTTTTCCGGCTTTTATGACACGTAATATGATCTGCTTTTCTAAGTTTTTTCTGTTCTCTTATATTCCATTTAAAAACTTCACATATGACTTTTTTACATGCGGCTGCTTAAGCTTCAGTTTATATGGGTATTTTTTAGCAACTGTGCAAAAATAATCGTGTGAAAAAGTTGTTGGGATTCGAAAGCATAAAAATGATATCTGTGGGAATTGGAATTTTCGGAAGAAAGATGCACCCTGTTCATTCAACTGTCGAGATATAAATCAACGAAGAAACAAATATTTTTATTTTTCACTAAAATATCACTCATTCAAAACTACATCAAGCAAGTTTTGAGAAGTTTCGAAACAAAAGAAACACTCAACCCTAAAAAACTTGCTGATCAGCCAGATTAAGGCACATAAGCCCGGTCAGCCTATACTGTTATTAGCAACGTGATTCGAACCTGTTTTTGTGAAAACTGTTCAAATCAGTTGTTACTCACTTTTCAGCCACGCAAAATTATACATAAAATTATCAAGACGCCATTCTTGCATACTTACCGGAGCATGCTTTCGAGAAAAATGCCACCTTAGCAACAAACGCATATTTTTTTCTGGTTCGTCGCTGTGCTACTGACCTGGAGTTACCGGGTTCAATCTTTTCAGCAACAGTTGCATTTTGGCAGGAGCAAAATATCAGAGGTCTTGGTACTATGAGATGTCATTGCAGGGTAAAGAACACCAGATGGTCAAAATTTCCGGAACCCTCAACTCCGGCATATCTCAAAATCATGTCGTTATTTCGGGACGTGAAACCAGAGGTATTAAATCATGCAATTTCTATGTTCCCTGTGTGCTTTGTCTGTGATGTTTGTCTTTTTTTAATTATCTTCTAATGTCTCCTTTTTTAAACGTACGGTTCGTGCACATTATCAAGCAGAAAATTCTTTCTTGGCTGGATTTCATTTGAAGAATTCTGGTGGATGTCAAAGAGGAGCGTCTTTAAAGCCGAATACAAGAAGCGACGGCATCCATCGAAACATGTGTGATCTCTCTTTACTTCTGAGCATTATTGAGGCACAAGTATTAGTAATGTCTTTGAAATGTCAGCACTCGAGTAGAGTGAAAGAAGCGCGAACCCGTTCATTGCCCGTGTGCTCTGTAGATTAGCATTGCCTTCACGTGAAAAAGCAAAATAACTGCTTACTTTGAACCGTTCATGTTATACATGTTGAACATTTTATGTTTAGTGGACTAAAACTCACAAAATATTCATAGACGGCCGCAAATAAAGTGCAAAGGTAAGCATCTCTATTGAATCCCTGCTGAAAGATGAACAAATCAATTGGCCACTGTCTCACACGACTAATATTTTATAAAACATTAGAAAACTTCTGAAAACCATGATACTACTTCTTAAAGCAGCCGTCTGCAGAGAAATAAAATTTAACGTTGCTGAGCACGTAATCAAAAACGAAATCTCTAAACTTCTGGAGCATGAAGGACTGTTTTCGTACAATGTGGTAGGGTTAAGACCATCACTTTCTACACAGGACGCCATGCTAGCGCTTAAAACTCAGGTAATCGAAAAAGAAACAGAGATGTCAGGGGCATTCTAGAACTAAATTTGTCCAAAGCTTTCGACACCGCGTCGCACTCGAGATTTCTTCTCTGAACTAAGGCGATAAGTTTTTAGTTTTCCTAAAGATCTTCCCGAAAATCACGACCGCGGTCATCAGGTGGGGCAAAGGAAATCACAACCATGCATGCTAGAAAACAGCGGCATGCCCGAAGTGGTGGTGATCTGCCCATTTTGTTTAACATTGCTTTGCACGGGCTCTAGAAGCGGTTGACCACTGTTGTGAATGTGGAACACCCGCCGTAGGCCCATGATATTACGACCTGCAGCACGGGAGGCTTGGAGGTGGCAGTGAAACAGCTGCTTCAGGTGGCCCTGGACGTGACCGAAATCTTCCTTGAGGGCATGAGTCTTCGACTATTCACATCAAAGTCGGAGCTCATGTAATGCTAACCGGCAATCAAGGGAATTTGTGGGCTCGTGCCGGTTGACCAGATCCTCAGACGCCATTACGCACGAAGTGGTCTGTAGATCCGCAGGCAAATTCAATCAAAATTCTGGGAATGTTCATCAATTCCAGGGTCTGTAATGCCATATAAGTGCACATTTTATCATTAAAACTAATAACAATCTCTGATTTGTCATAAAATTTTTCAATAGGAAAGAGGGGCTTGGAGACGAAAACCAACAAATAGCACACCACGTATTTCTCATGAGCCACGTCAGCTAAGTGGTAGCGTCCTTGCAGTGGGCTAAAACGGAGAGGAATAACCTGGCTACAGTGATGCGAAAAAAAGTGATACTGATACTGGGAATTTTCACTACGACAAATACACAAAATAATCAATCTCGGTGTTCACAATACTAGCTTCGAACTACTAGAAGCGCAGTGTTTGTTACAAATCACGAGGCTCCAATGCAAGTAGGTGTCTTTCCGAGGCGGTGGGCTTCCGTCTAAGTTTTAAGTTACAGTCAAGATGAGGCTGGTAATTAGGACGAACTTTCAAGAGGTTTTATGCGTGGTTGCTCTCTTCCCAAGAAATTTGCACCCAGAGCACGTTGTGGGCTGCCGATCAGCTTCAGCCAGGGCGCAATAATAAGTACAGTAGGCAGGAAAGCTTCAGTGGATGAAGCTCAATACGGGTGCTTCAGTAAAGTTGTGGTCACAGCAGTCAGCGAACAGGGTGAGCTTTTATATGCGATCTAAGTAGCCTCCGCAACGGCTCACGTGATAGATCAGGTGGTGGCTGCGCTGGTGACGCAGGATTCTAGACGGCCGTATATCTACCATCACTCCCGTGCCACCATCAGGGCCTTCGCCTCGGGAATCATTGCTAGAGCAGCGTCAGAGCTTCTCAAAGCAAGACATCCACTAATTCTGCCACCATGCATAGCATCACGTGGTTTCTTTTTCACATGAGCAACTACGTGCTGCCGGGTTTTCAGAACTCCAATTATGTTGCCACCACCGTGCGCAAAACCTCACGTGCCGTGACGGTGGAGAGGCTTCTGTGAATACGGAGGAGATCGGACACAGAGGTTTTTCGATATTTTATTACGAGATAGTCTATAACAATGCAGAAGAACACAGGTGCTACACAGCTCCACACCCAAAACTATGTAGTGCTCGAGTGATCACTTTAAAGATGCTTCAGATGAGGTCATATTCCTCAAGAGGCTGCTAAGCAGAATTAACAACTATATCGATCCACAGTGCATGAATTGCAGGCAGGTATTTAGCACAACACCACACAAGCTCTTTCGGTGTCCTACGCTACGGGACACGTCACACACTAGCGAACAAGACTGGGAAGACGCCATCACAAGTCCTGCACTGAATGCCCAATCGACAGCCTTCCAGACGACTCGTAAAAGAGTGGCGAGGCATGGCCTCCCAATTACGGCATAGATAATGATGCGACAAGCTGAGGGCCCCAGTGGTTTTTCGCTTGTAATTTCCTCAAGAGCTCATTAAAGTGATTTGTAAGTATGTCAGTCTAGCGAAATGCGATAAACTTGTTTTCCCGGTAACAAAAATGACCATAGCACGCTTTGTCGCACGACTACGATGGAAAGTGCACGTCTAGTCAAATAAAAACAGCAGATGCCTTCAGCTACGCAATATTTTTTAAACTGAAGAACTAAAGTCTAATTTAAAAATTTTGAGTTGTGGAGAGCTGAAGCTTAAATGTATGTCGCTTGCCTGGCGTTTTTCTGAGTTCGAGAAGACTGTTGACTTTCCAGTTAGAGCATTCATCGATGAATTGCTACTGTTTAAGCGTATGGCTGATATTATTGGCTGATGTATCTATAGTTTTGCTGACAGATTGTATTTGACAAATGTCTTAGATTTATTAGCCAAGATGGAAATAATATACATGTCTTCGCCTGGTATGATGTCTGCAGATAGTATCAGCATCGTGGTAATTTTTCTGTGGCACAATGAGGTGCCTCGAAGATGTCCTGGTCAATCAACTTCACCACACTAGGCTGCGGTTGTTAGCTCATAAAATTCTATCAACAAGAGACACGAACACAATCGACCACTCCGGTGGAACTACACTTGCCCTGTCGTGGCTGCACGCGCAAATAGCACATTATGTTTCTTCATGCTTATAGGCGGATTTGACTACTGCGACCCGCTATGAATGCGACCCGCTATGACTGTGACTTTGAACTGTTTGCCACAGCTACTCTATTGACCAGGCAGCCAAGTGACGTTCAGGGCGAAACGTTTCCCGTCAGCATAGTCGAAGAAGTCAAGAAATCGTAGAGCACTTTCAAGTTTGAAGCGGAAGAGAACAAGAATGATGTGCAAGTTTTGAAAAAAACGTTTGAAAGAACGCGGGTCATTCAATGAAAGGTTGATCGAGCTAAAGATATTGGCAAAGAATTGCGAACTTGAACTTCTAGAAGAAAAAATGCTACGCAGTTGTATGGTTCTTTGCGTAAGAAACAAGCGATTGCAGGAGAAACTATTAGCAAAAAACCCTTGATACATATAAACCGTAGAAATTTGCCGTCATGAGGAGCCTGGAAAGTAGAGCTTCTAAGAGATAAGCATAGCAGCACACACATTAGTGAACTCAATCGCAGGTGATAGAAAAGTATGCAGCGTTCGCGGCTACTAGATTCATCGCAGCGGAAACTGTCCAGCGAGAAGCTGAAACTGCCGCAAGTGTGGGGCATTGAACCAATTTGCCCAGGTTTGCAAATCATTTCGGGTACCACGAAATTTAAGCCAACAAGGAAAAGAGCTACGGGAAGTACGGGAGAGACAGACTTTGCTCAAGCAGAGCTTTTACTTGCGGGACTATCAACTCTGTCGAAGCCGACAGATTAACAACAGCAGTTCACATCGAAGGCAAACTGTTGACTTGCACAGTAGACACAGGAGCAAATTGTTGCGTAATCTCAAAGCAAGAGCTGGCAAGAGTGTCAGGTAAGCCCAAGAAAACTTGCAACGTGAATCTAACAGCGTTCCTTGGACATAGGGTTACGGCACAAGCGAGAATCGTATTTACGCTCTGCGTCAACGTTAGCAATTGTGCAGAACAGTTTTTTTTGTGGATCAAGTTGTTACAGTCACGCTTAGCGGGACCGTCACAGAATGACTGGGGTTGATATACCGCTTACATAAGGTTATGGGTGGAGAACTATGCCGCGCTGCCCAACCCTTTGCAGATGGTTTCAAGGCACTTGGAGAAATAAACGATGTTGAGTACTCAACAAAGCTGAAACCAGGCAGCGTGGGAACCGTCGCGCCGGCTAGGAGGGTTCCTTTGGCACTGTAACACTGACTACTGGCGGAACGGGAGCAGCAGCTAGTCATTACAAAAATAAATGAACCTACCGAAATGTCGAGCCACATGGTAACCATAGTGAAAAAAGAAAAAGTGCGCATTTGCCTCAATCCAGTGGATTTAAATAGGCCATTGCTTCGAGCAAACTAACCCATGCCAACTTTAGAAGACATAATTTTACGGCTTGCCGGGTCGAGATTTCGCTCTATGCTAGATGCCGCGTCTCTATTTTGGCAAATGACATTGCCGAAAGAAAGTTCGATGATCTGCACTATGAGTACACCTTACGGGGGTTATCTCTTCCTCAGAGTACCCTTTGGCATATCATCAGCACCGCAATTTTTTCAAGCAGCGATGCATCACTTATTAGATGACCTGCCTAGTGTCGCGGTGGTTATGGACAATGTACTGTTGTGGGGTAAGACAAAGGAGGAGCATGGCTACAACTTGACACTTTTGCTGATGCGCTGCCGTGATCACGACTTCAGACTTAATCCAACAAAATGCACGTTCTTACAGACAGAAGTCCACTACTTGGGACACATCCTCACGACACAAGGTTTGCGCATCGACACAGAGCGAGAGCAAGAGATCTTGGACATACCCGAGCCTAAGAACTGTAAGCAATTACAAATTTTCTAGCAACAATCAACATTATACAGCGTTTTATTCCTAGCATGCCTGACATGACCGAACCGCTCAAAGAACTACTGCTTAAAGATAATGCGTGGGTTTGGACAGAGACAACAAGGAAGTTTTGAAGTGCTGCGGTGAGTACTAACGACCGCGCCAATTCTCTCTTATTTCGACCCACTGAAGGCAGTGACGCTTTCTGTTGATGCTGTTCAGTCAGGTGTGGGGGCTGCGTTGATGCAAGATCACTACCCTGTCGCCTTTTTGTCTAGATCTCTCACAGAAGCGCTGCAAAAAAAAGAAACGCTGGTATTAGTTCATGGATGCACAAAGTTCACTTATCTTTTTGGTCAGGCAGACGTGATCGTCCCAACAGATTACAAGCATTTGATACCACTATTCAGCACTCCTGTATCAATGCCCGCTGCATTTGCAGCGCATGCGCCTCAGCTTAATACGTTATGCAATATCACTGCGTTACAATATCACTGTGTTACTGCCCAAGTGCCTGAGCCAAACTTGTGGGAAAATAGGCAAAGCTCAATAACTCAAGCTAGTCTGCTCTTTAATGCAAAAAATAATGAATGTGCGCATCGCGAGAAATAAAGAAAATCCGGCTTTGGAGTCCTAGCTATTACATTTTTCTGATAATATTTCTTGCCTCTTTTGTGCACGGACCAGGCTTCCAACAGAAGAACATAGAGGAAAGGTTTCCTAAAACGTACCGTATTCGCAATGCATTGCAGAGCTTGCACGACTGTATACAAAAGGACAAAATCTCTAGTGAATGCACGCCGCTGCACTGCATAAGACACGCCATGGCGTCTACTACCTTGATTTTAATATATGTCCAGCAATCTCGAACTTTATTTCGACTGTATATCAGCTGCATCTGCTTGCTTGATGCAGACTTTCCAGTTGCACTCTTGTGTTTGCCACAGCGCTCTTCATTAGCCAAATGTAATTAAGGTTTATTTTGCCGTTCGCAACTTTTTTTATTCTTTTTTGTACATAATTATGTTCATGTTCTTTTTTTTCAGGACGAAACAGAATCACAAAAACCACTTTTCCGATTCTACAGAAAAGCCGTTCTACAATCGAAAAAACAAAAAACAAATTTAAAATGCTGTTTTTGAAATTAGTTGAAGAAAGGCACAGGATCGCTTTTCTTAACTTGCGTAGCAGTCTAATGGAAACGCTCAGCCGCGAGTGTACCATGCCTACTTTTTAACGCTACCCTGGTATAATTGAATAGCAGTTGCGAGAATTGTCTTTCAAATATTCTAGTACATGCAGAGGAAGAACTACGAGAGAGACACGTTTGAATTCGCAGTATATGAGAAAAATGAACATAGCACAGTCCCCTGAAATCAGGAACTGTTCACGTACTCTCACAGCGAGAACGAACTTGCGTACAAGTATTCTTTCTGTGTACACAAGGTGGTAGTGAATTCTAAAAGCGAACTAATGTAGTGTGATATAAAGTAAAAGTTACTCACTCCACCGCATTACACGTTCGGTGGCTACACAAAAGATCAGAACGCTCTCAGCAAAGCAAAAGTAAACAAAGCAACAAATCATATGTTTTGCTTCTTGTCATCACTCATGTAGTTCGTTAGTCACACCGGTGAAAGCAGGGTGTCAAACAACACACACGCAGACACTATGGTAAATATAAACTGCAATTGATAGACGCATACGAGACGAAATAAAATAAGGACGTAGAATCGTTCAGCACCAGACGAAACGCCATCAGCTGTTCGTTCAGCTACCTGGGTGCGACTGTTGCCATGCTTGAAGCAAGGGTTTCGCTAACTCTACTGGCTAAAGGCTTAGGAAAACGACGTTACCACTCTAAATGCATGTATGTTGCTAAAATGTAAATTTATAAAAAATGTTACTAAGAAAAGCGTTCATTTAATACACAGAGTTAGGCAATTCTAAACCACAATTACAAATGCTCTCGTTATGAGGCACTTTTCTCGGCCCATGCAGTTCACTCAAGTGAAGGGAGCATTTCCAAGGCCTCCCTTGGCGAAAAAAGTGTGGAGGAGCATTCATGAAACGCAGCGGCTCCTTGAGTGGAGGAGGACGCACCGCCTTAACTTCGTCAAGTCGTTGGGAGCCCTTGAGTAAAGGCGCGTTTGCGAATACGGGCATTACTCTGCCTCTGCGATGAAGGGCGGACAAGGTTCGCAGCCCTTTGCTCCATCGCATATATATATATATATATATATATATATATATATATATATATATATATATATATATATATATATATATATATACGCGGCGGCAGCCGAAGGCAACCTTCCCCCCACCCCCACTAGCTAAGGAGGTTGGTGCGCCACTGCGTGTGTCTCAGTCTTAGTGTATCTGGTAGGGCTAAAGTCAAATGATCTTGACTCCACAAAGTAAGGAATAGATTTGCTGAATAAGAGACTGAGGGTCATACATTTTGGCTAACACTGACCTACATTATTTGATGGTCTATTACTTGACTTATATCCACATTAACACCATTCATTCACACTGCCACGTATTCACTCGCGCTCATATTCGCTTCGCACACTCTGTCACTAACGTCCATTTTCAAAGACAATAGTATTTATTGGAGTACTTCAATACAAACATTTTGATCTGTACATTTGCCTGTTTGCCCGTCGTAACGATACCCCGAACTTTAGTGCCTAGATACGCTATACCCCGAACGAACCCACACGATACCGTTAACGGTCAAGCTAGTACGCAGCGCCCACCAATAATTCTCAAGTTTCACCGTTCTTACTTGTGCAATTGTCAATGAAAACAATTATTTTGCATATCTGAAGCGCCATAACAACGCCTTAATACTTTGTATGCGTGTCCTTATACTGGAAAAGGCATACATTAATATTTCTAAGGACCGTAGCGTATATCACGCTGCGCCTCCAATGCAACGCTATGCTCCAAAACGCAAGTGTTTCCAATGCTTTGCTAAGACAACACGGTGGTGGTACCTGCCCACCGCTTTGCGTTCTATACTTTATCGTCTCTGAGACAGGCGCGCATGCCTTCCTTAGCTGCACTTTTCTCTAACGTGCCTCGATGCGCTTGTTTGCCTTCACGGCACGGACCAAGAATCTCTCACACAGCGCCTCCAGAATACTACTCACTGATTTTCTCGCGCACAATATCGAATAAACGTTTTGTTCACTCTTCCAAGACGCAAAACTATAGTCTTTCGAAGACATTTGGAGTGAAATATGCAGATACAAGGCCAGTGTTTTAAATGCGAAGCATTTCTTAGTGAACTTCGGCGACTTTGAGCGTATCTGTCGGTCTGTCTATCTATCTATATAACTATCTATCTATCTATCGCTCTATCTATATATCTATCTATCTATATATCTATCTATCTATCTATCTATCTATCTATCTATCCATCTATCTATCTATCTATCTATCTATCTATCTATCTATCTATTTATCTGGCTGCCTACAACTATTAGCTCTACTAGCCATTTCGATAATCGCATCATTACCAAACTTAGTATGGCATAACCTGATTGTTTGGAGAACATATTTCACTTGTCATAACATAAATATTATGATATGTATGTCATGACTGTCATAATTTTCATTTCACAATCCTGCACCTCTTGCAGTGGTTTCGTTCACATGGTATTTTGGAAAAGTGGTATTTTACGGCATGATTGCACGGCAAACAGAAGCGACAGACCCAATAATGAAAATCATGACATGCGTGTCATGTCACAAGATGACTACATGCCACGCTCATGATGCGCTCGCAGCCGTTTCGCTATCGTCACTTATAACAAATTTCGTATTACAGTACCTGAATGGATGACGAAGGTATGTAACTGGTGCAAAAATGATAATCATGAGATCTGTGTCCTGTAACAACATTACTACATGCCACGCTCATGAGGCGCTGGCAGCTGCTTCGCTAGCTTCACTTATCCTAAATTTGGTGTAATGGACGTAAATGGATGATGAAGGTATGATACTGGTGCAAACATGATAAACTTGAGATGCGTGTCATGTAACAACATGACTACATGCTACCCTCATGATGCGCTCAAGGTGCGCTCAATATGCGCTCAAATTGCGCTCACGGCCGTTTCGCTAGCTTCAAATGTACCAAACTCGGTATTACACGACGTGATTGGACGACATGGTAAACGAGACTTCCAAACATGATAATCCCGACATGCGTGTCTTCTAAAACATGACTACATATGCTTCACTGATGCGCTTGCGGCCGTTTTGCTAGCTTCACCCAGCCAAATTTGGTATTACGTGACGCCATTGAATGACGAAGGTATATGACTGGTGCTAACATGATAATCATGAGATGCCTATCATATGAGAACATGACTGCATACCACAGTCAAGGCGCCAATACATTTCGTGGTGATGTGGTTGCGTGCTCGCCGGCATTCATTTTATAAAGGGGGTTTATTGAAAGACTAAGCAAGCGGGTGGTAGCTCTAAAGAAACGCAGGCGGACCCAGATGACGGTCCTTGATCGCCGATCTCGTGCCTTTTTCTTGTGTTGATGATAGCTGACCTGATGGTATCAACGTCTTTATTATTCACTACAATTACCCCCTGCGAAAAAGTTGAAACCATCCTGGCAATCTAACACGTGGGGACAAGCGGGTCAAAGTAGGGCTTCAGACGGTTTACGTGAACGCTATCACGTCCACGCCGACGACCGTCGCTCGGTGGCGTGAAGGATTCAATGGCGTAGTTCATGGGTGAAGTACGCTCCACCACGCAGTAAGGACCATTATAATTAGAGAGTAGCTTGGGTGATACACCAGGGGCACAGGGTGGTACATGAAGCCATACAAGTGCTCTAGGAACGAACGTTGGTGCAGAACGATGGTCGTCGTCACGGGTCTCCTTCTGGTGCTGTTGGTCGGATGTAGTAAGCCGCTTGGCTAGCTTGCGGCACTCTTCTGCGTAACGAGCGGCTTCCGAAACAGGCTTGCATTCGGAGATATCTGGCGAGTATGGCAGTAAAGTGTAGATGGTGTGCGATGGTTGGCGGCCATACAGGAGAGAAAATGGGGAAAACCCGGTAGTGACTTGCGTAGCGGTGTTATACGCGTATGTCACAAATGGGAAAAAAATTTCCCAGTCTGTTTGATCAGAAGCGACATGCGTAGCGAGCATGTCCCCCAGAGTACGTTTAAACCGCTCAGTCAAGCCGTTTGTCTGTGGGTGGTAGGCTGTACTCTTCCGGTGTACAATATTGCAGTGTTGAAGAAGTGCTTGGATTACATCGGAGAGGAAGACACGCCCTCGGGCACTAAGGAGTTCTTGAGGAGGACTATGACGAAGCACAAAACGATCGAGTGTGAAAGTTGCCACGTCTTGTGCTGCAGCTGTGGGGAGAGCAGCAGTTTCAGCGTACCGTGTTAGATGATCCACTGCCACGATAGCCCATCGGTTGCCTGCCGTTGTTAATGCTAGTGGTTCGTAGAGGTCAATTCCTACACGATCGAATGGGCGGTCTGGGCATGGCAGTGGCTGCATTGAACCTGTTGCAAGATGTGGCGGGCTTTTCCGCCGCTGACATTCGTGGCAGCCGCGAATGAAATGGCTGACGAAGGTAAACATTCCGCGCCAGTAATACCTTTTTTGTAGGCACTTGTAGGTTTTGAAAACACCGGCGTGAGCACATTGCGGGTGGGAATGAAACGACGCGCAGATGGTAGAGCGCAGCGTTCGGGGAATGAATTGTAGCCATTTCCTACCATCTACTGAATAGTTGCGCCGTTACAAAAGGCCATCCCGAATACTGAAGTGCGGAGCCTGGCGGCGCAGGGTTCGAGTGGTTGGAAGTGTCGGTGCCTCGGATAACGCGTCAAGAAGCGAAGCGATCTATGGGTCATAGCGTTGTGCAGAAGAGATGCTGTGCTATTCAAGAGCTGACAACGTGTTCTCCGAGGAAACAGATGCAATGTCCGGGGATAGGGGAGATCTTGACAGTGCATCAGCATCGGTATGCTTGCGGCGGAAACGATATAGAACGTGAATGTCATATTCTTGAAGCCGAAGAGCCCGACGGGCAAGACGACCCGATGGGTCCTTAAGCGAAGATAACCAGCATAATGCGTGGTGGTCCATTACTACATCAAAAGCACGGCCATAAAGGTATGGGCGGAACTTGACAAGCGCCCGAACGATCGCCAAGCGTTCCTTCTCGGTGACGCTGTAGTTTGATTCAGCCTTGGTGAGAGTTCTGCTGGCGTAGACGACGACATACTCGGTGAATCCAGGCATGTGTTGCGCGAGAACCGCGCCAAGGCCGACACCACTGGCGTCGGTGTGGACCTCAGTTGCTGCTGTAGGATCGTAGTGACGCAGTATTGGTAGCGAAGTGAGGAGACGATGAAGGGTACAGAAGGCTTGGTCACACTCAGAAGACCATGACGAAATCTCAGTGGTGCTGCCTATAAGTTCGGTCAAAGGCGCAATGATAGAGGCGAAGTTGCGCACGAACCGGCGAAAGTAGGAGCATAACCCCACGAAGCTCCGTAACTGCTTCATAGTCGTTGGTTTGGGGAAGTCCGCGATAGCACGTAACTTAGCCGGGTCTTGAAGTGTACCGTCCTTTGATACGACGTGCCCGAGAATTGTAAGTTGCCGAGCAGCGTTGTGACACTTCTTGAGCTTGAGTTGGAGCTGAGCATTCTTCAGGCACGTGAGGACGTGTTTGAAGCGCTCGAGATGTGTTCCAAAGTCTGGCGCAAAGACGACAATATTGTCGATATAGCAGAGACAGATTTGCCAGTTCAAATCCTGAAGAACCGAGTCCATCATGCGCTCGAAGGTGGCAAGCGCATTGCAGAGGCCGTAGGGCATGACATTAAACTCATATAGACCGTCCGGTGTCACGAAGGCTTTTTTGGTCGATCGGCATCTGCAAGGGGGACCTGCCAGTACCCTGAGCGCAAATCTAATGATGAAAAAAAACTCGGCACCTTGTACAGTATCAAGGGCATCGTCAATCCTGGGTAAAGGATACACGTCTCTTCGAGTGATCTTATTTAGGCGCCGGTAATCCACGCAGAAGTGAACGGAACGATCTTTTTTTTAAACGAGCACTACAGGTGAGGCCCATGGATTTGTGAAGGTTGAATGACGCTGCGTTGCAGCATATCGTTCACCTGTTCGGTAATAACTGGGCGTTCCGCCGCAGAAACACGATATGGTCGCTGTCGTAGTGGCGCATGGGAGCCGGGAGCCGGTATAGAGTGGTAGAAGTGCTGCCAAGTGAAGGTTGAACAACATCGAAATATTCGCGGTACTGGTACAGCAGTGGGAGGAGTTCAGATCGTTCAGATGGTGACAGTCCGTCTGCGATCGCCGAATCGAACACTTTCGAAGCCTGTAGCTCAGAGTGGTTAAGAGCACTGACGGCGGCGAGGTCACTTTGGGATGATTCTTGCGGCACGGTAAAAATTTGACCGTTATCAATGGGCTGTACGTATCCAAGAGACTCGCCTTTAAATAGTTTGGTGGTATGAGCAAATGTATTGGTAAGGCAGAGAGCACTGGCTTCATTAGAAATTGATAGGGCTGAATAAGGGAGCAGAATTGGTTTCCGACTTAGAAAGAGGCTTGATGGCTCAAAAAATGCTACTTCGTCACGCATGCCGTCGGAGATCACAGGGAGCAAAACAGCTGTTGTCGGTGGAATGTCAATGTCCTCTTTGACAACTAGTTTGTGCGCGGCTTGATTAGTGTGGTCGTAGGGCTGGTCGAACAACGGAAGCAGTTCAAGTTCGGAACGGGCACAATCTATAACCGCATGATTACGCGATAGGAAATCCCAGCCAAGTATGATGTCATGAGAGCACGAGAAAAGGACGATAAACTCAACAATGTAGTGGTCCTCCGCAATTGTGAGTCGGGCAGTGCAGGCGGCTATAGGTCGAACAGGTTCTCAATTTGCTGCACGTATGGACATTATATCAGGCGGCGTGTTCACCTTTCGGAGCTTGCGGCAAAGTTTGGCGTCTATAACAGACAAAGCGGCACCGATATCCACAAGAGCGTATGCATGGGCACCGTCTACAAAAACTTCGACGATAGTTGACGGCAAGGTGCGAGGACTTGAACATTTCGATAGCGCAGTTCTTGCCCCTTGAACTGCGACGGCTAGTTTCCCTCATTTTGAGGGGCCGATCGTGGACGCATGGGTGACAAGCAGCGTCGATTGGGTGAAGGTGAGCGACGAGACGAAGTTGCCGGATAGTCACGGGAAGACATGTTTGACTGACGATCCGGACTTTTATAACCAAAAGGGGGTCGGTAATGTAGTTGCTTTGTGGTCGGACGTCTGTGTAGGCGGGCCCGCGACGACGGCAGTATCGCGAGATATGGCGAGGAACGCCACACGCAAAACAAATCGGCCGGTTATCGCGCGTTCGCCAGGCATTTGCAGCGACGGGCGCCACCCACGCGGCATACGGTTGAGTCGAGGCTGGGTTGGGAGGGGAGGAGCCCATGCGGCGGAAGACTGAGTAGAAGCAGTGACATGCGTCAGTCCATTGAACGGCGAGGGCTGGTGTGGCTGCTGCCTCTTTACTGCGTCAGCATAAGCAAAAGGCGCGGCGACAACTTGCTGCTAAAAGGGCACTGGCATAGCCTCGGCAATTTGGTCCTGAAGTGCATGTCGGACCATGGGAGCTAACGGTGTCGGTGGTTGCTCTTGTTGCTGCTGCGGGAGCTCTTGGCGCTGACGAAAGGGCAGGAGGGAAAGCTGACGTGTGACATTCTCACGCGCAAAGTCTTTCATTTGTGCTAGAAGGCGCGAGTGGTCAGGTACGACGTCCCGTGCAGCAAGTGGTTGGTTAGGCTGAAATGGACGATGGGTGAGAGCTCGTTGCCGTCGCAATTCGTCGTATTTCTGGCACAGAGTTACCACTTCAGACACCATGCCAGGAGACTTTGCAAGGAGCACTTGAAATACGTCGTCATCAACACCTTTCATAATGTGCTGGATCTTGGTACTTTCGCTCATTGCGGCATCAACGCGCATGCAGAGATCGAGTATGTCTTCGATATAGGCGGCAAACGTTTCGCCAGGTTCTTGTGCCCGAGAGCGCAGGCGTTGTTTGGCGCGCAACTTCCATACGGCAGGGCGACCGAAAACCGAGGATATTGCTTGCTCGAAAGCTGCCCAGTTTTCGAACTCGGATTCGTGGTTTGTGTACCACAGTTTCGCCATGTGAGCCAAGTAAAAATTGGCGGTGCTCAACTTAGCAGCGTCATCCCACCTGTTTGGTCCACTGACTTTTTCGTAGGACGACAGCCAGTCCTCGACGTCCTGGTCTTTGGTACCCGAAAAGATCGGGTGGTCTCGCTGGTGAACCGGGCCGGGGCAAGTAGCGGCCGCGAGAGGTGCTGTCTGTTGGGCAGCGTCAACTTGCATGGTCGACGGCAGGGTGCGGGATGGGAGTTCCAGGGTGTAGGTGATGTAGTTACCCAGCACGTTCCCCCAAACGTAAAGGGGGTTTATTGAAGGACTGAGCAAGAGGGTGGTAGCTCTAAATAAACGCAGGCGGACCCAGATGACGGTGCTTGATCGCTGATCTCGTGCCTTTTTCTTGTGTTGATGATAGCTGACCTGATGGTATCAACACCTTTCTTATTCACTACAACTTTGACGCGCCACGCCGGCGTTACAACGTGAGGCGCCGGTCCTGCCATGTACTCGCAGGTGCTCGGCACGGTGGGTCGCTTTGATGCATGCGCGTTTCATCATGTCTGGCGTCCCTCTGTTACAAAAATATATAGATGCAGTGTTGTCTGGGTAATGCAATGGCGCGTCTGTCGGCGCAAAATGCGAAACCGACGGACGCTGGTCGCACCGGTCGCGCCTGGCGTCAGACTATGGAGTGCTCGCCTGTTGCTAACGCTGCGTCACTGTGCCCAGAGTGCGCGCGCGTTAATGCTACATAGAAGTATATTGGGTCCTTCATGATGCGCTCACGGCCGTTTTGCCAGCTCTACATATACCAAATTTGGCGTTACGTGACGTCACGAGTTGACAAAATATATCACTGGTGCAAACATGATAATCCTGACACGCGTGTCATGTAAGAACATGGCAACATACCACGCTCATAGCTTGCTCACGGCTGTTTCGCTAGCTCTAGATATACTAAATTTGGTATCACGTGACGTGAGTAGATGATGAAGGTATACGACAAATCCCCAAATCAAAATTATGACACGAAAGCCATGTACGGCATTATTTAACTTAACCTCGCAACGTTCTGCTGATTTTAAAGTGACGTATCAACATTTCTCATTTGTGCTCCGCATATCATCAATCCCAGTGTACGTGGGATCTGCCAATTTTTTGTATTCAAACTCATGGCAAAGCCTTCACGCTCATGCCCATGTCCATTCATTGATCGCTACTCACTCACGTTCCTATTGACGTCTATTCGCACGTATAGGTACTAAATTTCATAATCATGGCGTCTCTGATTTATCGAAACTCCCTCCCCTTTATACTCGCGCCTACTCCTAAAAATTCGTACGGACAAACGTTTGCATTGAATCTTACTGAATCCTTTTGATAGTGACTCTCCTTCATATCCTCGCCGGAGAGCAACATTCGTTTTAACTCACATTCAAGCTCACGTCCACACGCACTCATCGGTATACTTTCTCAGGTTAATACTCACTGGTATTCACACTAATGAATATTCATTCATACTGATAATCATCGCCATCCACAAAGTACACGAAATAACACTTATTTGAAGCCATGAGGGTAATATAGTGTACTCTCGAATGTGGTGTGTGCACCACGTGTGTGTGCGGTGGTGAAAGAAGATAAGAACGCTAAGGTACGCATTCAGGAGGTGTGGACATGGTGACTGAAGTAAATAAAAAGAAAAAGGTAGAGGCAGACTTTATGTGTCATTAGATACAGTAGCATGAGTGGACCCGAGTGTCGTGCCTCAGTGTTGCGGTACATGTGGGGAGGCTAGGGGCATCAGGTGGCTGCGAACGCTTCACAACCGCAAGCATAGAGCTCTCTTTCCACTTGCCAGAAACCCGTTTTAACTCCTCTGAAGCTGTTCTTTCACCACTAAGCACCTCTAGTCGTCACCATGCCCCAGTGCTGTTTCTCGCCCATCCTGATGTAGACGTAAGTGGGTCAGCATTTGTAAATCGAGAGCTCATGACTTTTGGAAACACTAATTGGCTTGCTCATGTTTTCTTTTTGTGTTTGTGTTGCTTGTTTAAGTGTGTGGGCTTTTTGTGTGTGCAAAGTGTTGTTTACAAAGCTGTAACCAGCCCCGTAAATTCGTGGCATTGTTCGGGCTCTTATCATTTAGGTTCGAAGAACCACGATTTTCATTAGAATCAGGGAGCAAGCCGAACTATACTTCCTAATGCTCACTTCAAACAAGCCTTACCAGTTCACTCGCAATCACTAGCACCCATGCATTGTTTGAATAGAGAATAAATTACATAAAAATAAATAACTTTTCTACGTAGCAGGGAGAAGTAGAAGACACCTTAATATTTCTAAGCTAAACTTCTTGACATGAGTCTTTTTACTGAATCCAGTCTATGTACGTTTTCCCTGCATACACATATTGAACTCAATATAACCATAGCTAAAACATTTAGCAAAAACCAAGTCATAACCCTCGCAACCGTTCAATATTGCATATTACTTTGATTTTGATATGCTACTTTCTAATACTCACTGTAAATCTAATAATACGTTGATTCGCAGTACTCACAATTTATTACTTTAACTGGTATAAAAATAATATATTGTTGCTCGTGCTGACTACTGTGAACTGATTTTTTACCTTAGTCGCACAGTTCTTGTCCATGTTATCAGGTTACCTTATTTTAATGTATGCACATCTCCATTTTTATCTTTTTGATGTTTTGGCTTGGCCAATACGTCTTTATTTGTAACTTTTTCTGAACTGTATTCAAGGTTTCACTCTTTATAGCTTGTAACCCAAGACAGCCTTCACTATTCTAAAATAATAACGATACAATTTTGAAATGGTAACAGTAAGAAAATATCCCGCACGTCAGTTTAATGCAGACACATACATCACTTCACATGTAGTTTCTTTATAGGCCACATTTAATACTTCCAGCACACACTAAGGACATCCCAAGGATCACAAATTTGTCGGGCGTTGCATGTGCCTAATTCACATGTGTAGTTGACGCCATATTTCAAGTGATGCCAAGCGTCAGGAGGAGCGGTCTGCAAAATAATAAAAAAATACGTTGATCAAAACGAACATGTAGGACGCTACGCAGGTAGCTTCCTGTACCTGCACAGAATAAATTCTTGTGCACCCTGTTAAACTGGCGCATGTTTATTAAAATACAAGTCTAAAAAATAAAGTAGAGCTCTATTGTTTATTATAACAGCGGATCTGTTGAATCGTGCGGTTGCACCACTTATGGGCCACGCAAAAGTAGCGAAGCACAGCTAAGAGAGGAGGATGGCAGAGTTGAGCTATGCATTGTACAACTAAAAGATGAACGGATACTAAGAGATGAAAAGAGGAAGTGAAGATGACGAGGAGTGTTGGGAATGTGAAGTTGAGCAAAAAAGTAGTAGTAATGGTAAAGCATGGCACACGAATGTACAATAGCGTATAACAAGTGGTTAGAACAATGAAGATTAAGATTGTTGGGAGGGTAAAGAGGATAAAGCGAAGTAAACATTACATTAGCTTCACTATACAGAAGCCAACCTAAAGGAAATGCTCAGCAGGGCCACCTTCGTTGATTATTTTGTCTTTTTTGTTCTTTTGACTTTCCGCGTTCTTTTCTATTCTTTCGTTTTTCTCATGTTTTGCTTTTTCTGCTTGAGAGAAGCATGGTCGTGCATTGTAAATTGCATCCAGCGCTGAGAAAGTTGAGAATCAGTAGGGGTGATGCAAAGGTAAGAATTATGATAAAGCAGAGACAGTGTAAATGATGCTCATGTAAATTGTGTCAAGGAGTGGGTGTCAAAAGTGAGTTTAAGAAGCTATCAGAGGGTGAGCAGGGTTACGACTAAAGAGCTGCATAGAGAGGAAAATAGTGAAATTTGTTGATTGATTTGTGGTCCCAAAACCACCATATGATTAATATAGACGCCGTAGTGGAGAAAGTTTCAGAAAGTTTCGGCCACCTGGGGTTCTTTAACACGTACCCAAATCTGAGCACACGGACCAACAGATTTTTCGCTTCCATCGCAAATGCAGCCGACACAGCCGGGATTGCATCCAGCAACTTGCGGGTCAGCAGCCGAGTACCTTAGCCACTGGACCACCATGGCGGGGCGAAGAATAGCTTAGCCATTTGTACTATTGCCACCGGTCATGGTGCGGACTGGTTGGTTTCGCCACATGTGTGCGTGCATTGCTATCAAGCGTTTTGTGTAGTGGTGTGAGCGCTTTCAGATAAACAGTGCAAATTTCAATCTCTGCTCACTCTCTTACCCCTGGCTTGATTGTTGGACTTCCGTGATGGCGAGAAAATTATACAAGCCATTCATTTTGTTTTTAGGGGCGAAGTGCTTCATGGTGTGGCTTGTGAGCCCCCCGTTGTCGTAGCGCGTAACCTGTGGGCCATACTGGTATATCAGTGGCCCATACTGGCCCTTGGGCACATATCCACATGTCCACATGTTACGAAGAAGGTAGGACGGCATCGTTATTGCGCTCTCGGTGTTAACAAAGCGCTAAAATCAGAAATGTGGTACATACTCTCGTTTAGTTCTTGGATTGTCCGCTAGATGACGGAACTCGTATATGATGAATAGAGGAGAAAAACAAGCGAGGCGGCGGTATTTGAAGACGCACGAACTGACGGATGGACAGACATACAGACGGACGTACGGATGCATGCACAGACGAATGCATGAATGGACGCATGAACGGGCGCGCGCATGAATGAACTGATGCACGGACGGACGGGTGCATGAACGTGCGCCTGAACGAGTGCACGTACGAATGGACGTATGCACGGACGGAAGCACGGACGCATTGACGAACCCTTCGCCCCACTCATTATCATTCATTCTATGGATATGCTGCTATTTTTGGGCCTCGAATGACGGCTCAAAGTTTCGCCAGGCCCCGCAAACTCAGCGTTTGTGTCAGTTTAAAGGAACATGTGTGCTCGCAGCGGTTGCCGGTCATTCCAGGATCTGTTTGAACGAAGTGAGATTGATGTGATGTTCGCATTTATCGGCTTTCACAAGTTTTTAACCAGAAAATATGTCATTCCTGGGTCCACCACAGCTCTACTGACGCATTTCCGTCAAATAGACGACGTTCTAAAATGTACACTAACATATTGAAGAAAAAAAAATGTGGACAGGCTTTACTTCATTGGAGCTTCGAAACAGCGACCTATCAAACTGCAGCGTAGGGCACAATCTACTACGCCACAATGCGTAGGCACTCTGAGCGCTAACGGCTTAAGCTATTTATATACACGATATTCCATTCGGTATCACTCGGAGCTCCATAGCTTCGCCGCGTTTGTGTCATCAGTAGCGAGATGGTTGGACAGGTGCGTCTTGGGCCCACTCACCGCCTTACGTCACCTCTCGCGTGTCGGTGGGTGCCGCCTCTACGGAGAGTCATTCGGGCGAGCACGAAGGTCATTTCGCTCACTGCCTCCGCCACACTTGTGAAAGAAGGACGCTGTGCACACACGGATAAGTGTAAGAATTCTGACAAGTGTTCGCGCTTGTCCTGTGTATATTTTTGTGTTCGTTTCTTGAGTCTTTCCTTCTGTTTACACAGCGCGCTCCAAGTGTCGAGCTGGGACAGCTGTTCAGGCTCGTGCTGTGTATGTTCATTTCGTGCATGTCTTCGGCATTTTAGGCGCGCTGCAAGTTTTAAACAGCTGCTGCTGGCCGTTCTTCACGTGACTTTGCGATTTGGTGCTGTGGCATTACATTCATTTGGCCTTGAGGCGAAACTATGCGCAATAAACGCTTAACTACCTCTGTGACACGTTTTCCTTTGGTGCTTTACCGACGACTAGAAAGAGAGGTCAGCCACTTTTCTACAAAAAAAGTTAATTCAATACGACTTTCAAGAACTTCTCTTTTGTTGATTTGGCTTTTTTATTTCTTAAGTTGTGAGTTCTACATCCGCAAAAGCAAGGGAAGGCGGGAGTTGCTAGCGTTTGTCTCCGCTGCTTCTCGCCACTCAGCGATATTCGCAATGACCACAAACTACATGTAGCCCGCTTTACGATTCAAGATGGCCCTAGGAAGAGAGTTGATTCGTTTTCTTTAGTGTAGGAACAGATAGTACAGCAGACGTATGGGTCATGCTATTTTCATCAAATAAAATCTTGTGCTGAACCGAAAAGCACATGAAACCATGATACTTCCTGAAGCCATGGAAGCACCCCACCTGATTATTCGTCACGGTGTGAAAGGTGCTGTTTCAGCTTCATTAACATGCAATAACCACGCTTTCCGAAATTCTCTGCGGGCTGCAGCAAACTGCACGAACTAGAATGAATATGTGAACTGAACGACGCTCTGAAGTCATATGTACCGCGCCTGCCTGAGGGTTTTACCGCTACTAGTAGTAGGCCTAAAGCGAGTGACGTGTCGTCGCTGCTGCACAGGACAAAATGTTCAACGTGGTGATTGTTTGCAGAATAAATACATCATCCCTAATAATAGTGTTCTCATGGACATAGAGTTGCCTCTTCAAGAGTACACATAATTCAACTTCTAGTTAAATAGCGCGTATGTTACAACCAAGCCCAAACTTTAGCCATGGGGTGTCTACTGCTCTCGGATGTTGCAGGTTTGATTAGCGCGATCGAAGTATAAATATTAGAAAAATACACACTACGCTTCTCGCGACTTTAAGATTGCGAAAATTTGTCGAACAACGATTTCGTTCCGAAGGCACTGGTAGTTCAGGAGAAGTAAGAATAAATGCGTTGACTGCAGCCAACACTGTGCGTTTCATTGTCCTAACCATTTCGCTTCACTGTTCAAGTTCGAGCGTGTTGGCGGCATGCGGCGCTCCATCATATTCACAGTAATTGCGCTACATGCAATGCACGAGAAAAAAAACTATGCTTGTTTCACCTCGTTGAAGCACTATACACCTAAGTACAATGAACGTGACTTACTAGCGTGGGATAACAATAACGCTCAAAGGGCCGTGAATTGCCACTCGCTCCTCCTGAGTTAGCAGCTGACCATTTACCATCGCTGTCACTTTGGGTGCGTTCACAGTCTTCTACGTTCAGCAAAATGTCCTCGCCGTCAAGATGCTTTCTTTCACCATCAGTGCTGCAGTTATTCTTTGAGATTTCTTCCGCCGTATGACATCATATCACCAGCAACACCACGTCAGGACGTTCACTGTGCGCGGAGAGCATCTTGCTGATCTGTCACAAGCAAATCGCTTGCGGTGTGCTGCCATCTTTAATCAAATGTAAAAAAAACAAGCGGTGCACCACTGGCCATATTGAGACCATTGAGCAAATGGCAAGCCCGCTTGCCTTTTTGCGCACAACTTCATGGAAATAATGCATAAAAAAGGCACTGAGGAATGCAATATACAAGTAAGACGAGGTCAGTTTTGTTAAAAGTAAATAGGCGATAACGTTTAGCTAATGTAAGTCGCTATTGAAAACCTCGCGAAGCTCATATGTGTACTCTGTAAGTGATGTCTGTGAGCTATCATTGAAAGCCTGAGTTTCCGCGCATTTGAACAAAAACTTCCCAGGTCGGAAGAACTAATCAAAGTTATTGTGTCACAGAGGACACGATTTGTTTACTGATGCCGGCAAATGCGAATCGGTAGCGTTCGTTCCTGACTAACGCGTTAAAACTGAAACTAGCACAGCCGAACAAGGGAGCGTCTGTCTGCTGACCATCCTTGGAAGGACGCTCCTGAATCCCGCTTGGCGGCGTGACAGTCTAGGGGCATTGCAAATAACAAGATGCCTAATGCTCAGAGTTCTCGCTCTGTTGGCGTGCCAACTAATGCAAAGATGAAAACAGCAAGTTGTGGCAGGGATAGTACCGAAGCCGCAGTCAATTATACACCAAGCAACTCAACTTTGCATTCAACGAAGATGACCAAAACGGGTAACGCATGATGTTTGTGGCTCCGCGTGGTGTTAAGCCAGCGATTTCCAGTTCCGCGAAAGTTCTTCGGGTTTTCTAGTGGAAACGGGTGGGCGCAATTATTGGGACTCATTAGTTGAGAGCCTATTGTTTTTGCACGACTACATAATAAACCCCGTCCTCTGCAATCTGACTGGACTGACAACTGCAGTGCCGCTAGACTTGTACCTTTGGAACAGCATTTGACCATCCCCTATTCTTTGCAGGATTGCGTCTCTGCCAGACGTATCGCGAAAATGCGGAGCAAGCTCTTTGAATGTATCCCAGGTACAGTTGGTACAACATTTCTACATGGGGTGATACAGCAGCAGAGCACCACGTGCACCTTCAAAGTGTTTTAATCGGCCTGCGAGGCCAGCCTGACGCTTAACGCTACCGAACGCAAGTTTACACAAACGTGAAACGACTTTCTCAGAGTCATTCTAACTTGCGACGGCATCTGGCTGTATGTGGGGCCTGGCGCATTCATCGGTGGAGTGGCGCTCCTAACAACGAAGTCCATAGAATGCTGGATGTTGCGTGATACTCCAGAAAATAGCTGCCAAACCTGGCCGGAAACACAAAGCTTCTGAGCAGTTTCATCGGGAATGACACAGTGTTTAAATGAACTGACATCTACAATCTAATCAGAAGCGATATGTGATATGCTGAGCAAGGCGCCGGTTCTGACTATGTTTTACTGAGTGGAAGAAGCTAAAATAACACCTGATGCATGAAAACGTTGAAAGAGGCAGCTCCTTCCCAGCAAAATTGGGATAACTGGGGACCGATAGCCTACGCTTCACGTGTTATGATACATGCTGAGCAAGTGTCTTCACAAATATAAAAGAAGCCTTGGCAATCACCTCTGCCTGCAATACATACATCTCAGTGCGCATGGTCGCCAAGTTATTATTGAGACAGACAACCTGTACTGATATTCCTTGAATCCAAAAGAATTTGAGATATGGCACTAAGACCTATTTGATATTAAAACAAATGAATATAAACTCCAAATAATTCCAACAAAGTGGCTCTTCTTGGCTGACATGATGTCCAGACAATCACATTGAAGGAACGAGGAATATGAAGGCTAAACAGGAGACGTCAGTGTCAACGCTGTCGCTGTTATACTGCAGGTGGTGACCATTAAGTCTTTGAAATGCTTCTCGGCAGAGACTGCGAAAAGTCGTAGCTGCAGGCCGTTAGTCGCCACGTCGAAGAAAAAGGAGGTGATAGCCCTAAAATTTCAATGAAGCCGTTCGCTCATAATTATCTGAAGAGGTAAAATGTGGTAGTTCCGGGATCCATGAGGACAGAAATGCCCAAACGCATACATGAAGGATATTTGGGCCTAAACAAAAGTAAAGCAAAAGCGCGCAGCTTGCTGTTTCGGCCTGGATATCGTAATGACGTTTATAACATGTCGTGAAGCTGCAGCGCATGCTGAAAGCACGCAAACGCCCAATCAAGCCAACCACTCATTTCGAGACCAATGCTGCCTCACCCATGGTAGCGGGTGGGCGTTAACGCTTTCCAGTACGTGTAATGTGTTATTTGTGTGCCTTTGGTGATTTGATAAATTTGTCAGAATTGCAGCACTTGGGTGGCACAACGGCAAGAAACACTATTTTCAAACTGAGTGCTATTTTCATCATATACGAGTTACCAGTACAAGTGTGCACGGACAACGGGCCGCAGTGTTTTTTTCTCGTGAAATTTTTCTTTTACTCTCCAGGCACAATTTTCACTATATCGCATCAAGCCCTGGATTTCCTGCTCCAAGGGGTTTGCCAAACAAGGTGTGCACAGTCTGTAGACTGGGAAAACCACACTGAAAAAGATGTTAGAAAACGAAATCGATTTCTGCCTGGATTTTGTGGTCTATTACAACTGCTTCTTTTGAAGATGGTCAGTCGCCAGGAGAGCTCCAGTTGGAAGAATATTTCACTGTCTCTTCACATATATTGTTCAAAAATGCTGCTCCTCAGCTTTCAAGCGAAACTCACTGGCCACGTAAAGGGGGAATTAGGCACCGCTTAGGTAGAGTGTAGGAGCCTAGGTTAGAAACAACCAGTGAGCCTGAAGAGCTCAGGTCATTGGAAAGTCGGGCTTGGTATACAACTAAAAGCAATGACTCGCATAGTGAGGGCAAAAATGAGAGAAACGAGCTTTGGCAACATGGTTCAGCTGGTACTGCTGTTTGCCACCTGCGACAGTCGGCACGTCCAACGCAATACTGGCACGAGCTTCTTGGCCATTGGTGCGTCCAACCTGTAAACCACGTCCATCGCACTATGATAAATTTCACCAAGCGTGTTCAATTTCTCTGCAGCGTAATTTCATTTGTGTATCACTAGTGTACAATCTAAATACAGACTGCGCATGCGTATCAGCCATGGTGTCTTTATAAGCACGACCATTAGCTCAATGAACGTTTTTAAAATGGAGTCCGCAGTGAGCGACAGTTTTCTGACCGCTTTTTTTATGCTTTGAACCATCTTCCTGCCAACCAAGTTCATACCATCCATAGCAGCTCCTAGAAACACTGCCTTGGTGGCGCAGCTCAGCTGTTCAGAAACCTCCCCTCCCGACAAAATCAAGCTCGCCAGGCACAGCGCCCCAATGATTCAGGTGCACCCAGCGCGAACGCGCCCTCTTTTGCAGACAGACATTCTTAGTTGTGAGGTAATGAAAACACATCCTCAGCCTGCACCGTAAACATATAGCAGGCGATTGCAGACAGACAGAAAAAGCAGCACCCAGAATGTCAATCGTTGTGGACCTTGAAGGCCACGTGTCGGACATGCAGAGATATCAGCCTTTAGAAAAACCCCACGCCACATATTTAATATGCCGCGACGCCCCTCCACCTCCCCGAGAAGACACCTCATCAGACAAGAGCTATGCCCGCAAGACGCATCATATGTTCATGCGGCCTGCAATCTCCGCCGCGCATACGAACAAGCTCGTTCCGAATACAGTGCCTTACACGCTCCATGTAGAGGAATCGGGAAAGCCTATCAATTAACTCTGACACCCTTCAGCACACATCGCGCAGGTGCGAGAGCAAATACTCCGCAATTGCGCAGACAGTTACCGTGCGCTCGTTCGAAGAAAGAAATCAAATACAACCAACACAAAACCTCAAAGACTTGCCCACTCGTACTACGCCCGTCCATGAGCCAAGAAAGCCAGAATTACTTGGCCAATACAGCTGTCGCAAATGCGTAGTCCTGCAGCAATGGAAGCGCCTGTTTCAGGAATGTCTTGCCAGGCCCCAGAAACTCGGTGTTATTATCGGTTTTAAAGAACATGCACGCTCGTAGGGTTTGCCGGGTATCCTAGGATTTGTTGAATGGAGTGAGGTGGATGTGAATGTTCGCATTTATTGGCTTTATCAAGTCTTCACAAATGAAAAATTGGTACCACTGTAAAAATATTCTACTTTGCTAATATGTCTTTTCCTATTATCGATTTCGTAAATATTAAATCAGGCCTAGAGCGGAAACTGATATATTTCCGTTCATAGCGATCGCCTCTGCTCCTTTTCGTCCTTGGCTAAGCTATATTACTATTTATATCACGCTCAGTTACCTCACTGGGTTGGCGTGTGAACTACGGGAACGATAAAAACAGCAAGGTGTGGCGGAAAGAGAATAAAAGTCGCGGTGAGACACACCACACAGGTCAACCATGCTTTCGTCCAAGATAGCTTATTCAATCAACCGAGCTTTTCCGTGGCTCTGCAGTGCGCTAAGGCGAGGGTTTCTAGTTCTGGGAAGATTTTTCAACGTTTTCTAAAACTAATGGGAGAGTACACGTATTTGCACCCATCATTTCAGTATGTGTCGATTTTGAATGAGTACATATGATTGATATGTGGGGTTTAACGTCCCAAAACCACCATATTGTTGCGTGGCAAATAACGTGGAAAATAACGTGTTACGTAACACGTAACACGTAACACGTTACGCGTTACGTGTTACGTGAGTTCGTCTGCCTGAAAGAGGGCATAGTGGGGCATACCCAAGCAAGGTGCCTCAGACTGAGAGTGAAGAAGTGGACGGTGTCAGTGAGTTGTAGCTATTAGTGTCTACTTTGTTGTTGATTCTTTTTTCTCACTATCAAAATCTTTGGTTTCTTTGTTTTTTTAACATGCTGTCTTCACTATACAACTCCCCCCCCTTTTTTTTGTTGCAAGCAAGAATGCAGTTATCGTTCACATGAGACTATATGTTCTCTTGGCCAATCCCCCCGAGTGGGTACGAGCCATGGATCAGAGGATACAAACAAACAAACAAACAAACAAACAAAGAGCTGCGTTGTGGCTGCGGACGGCCAACTGTCATTTTCCACGTAACATTTTGGTGGAAGTGCTGGGTGCTCTTCTGACAACGGAGCTACGTAGTGGACGCCTCCTTAAGTCTGCTACTATGGCTCCGGGTGAGGATACGGCTTCGCCACCTACCTCAGCAACGACAGCGACCCGGTACGTCACCCTAACGCAACTCCGTGATCCCGGTACCTTTACTGGAGAGAACAACGCGAATGGAGACAAGTGGCTTAGCATGTCCGAACACGTCAGCAAGCTATGTGGCTGGGACCCAACCGTTATGCTAGCGAATGTCATTTTCTATCTTCACAAGACCCCTCGCATCTGGTTTGAGACCAAGGAGCACGAAATCACGTAACAATATGATTATGAGAGACGCCGTAGTCCAGGGCTCTGGAAATTTTGACCACCTGGGGTTCTTTAACGTGCGCCCGAATCTGAGCACACGGGCCTACAACATTTCCGCCTCCAGCACGAGTACATATGAGTAAACCCAGTTTTCTGCAAGCCTGATTGGTCTGACAGAAGTGCAGCGTCGCTTGGCTAATTGTTGAAGACGGCGGCCAAGCTCGTGTCAGAAAAACGCGTTTCACGGGTTCGAATGCCGGCTGCGGCGGCTGCATTTCTGATGGAGACGTGAATGCTGTAGGCCCGTGTGCTCAGGTTAGGTGCACGTTAAAGAACCCCAGGCGGCCGAAACTTCTGGATTCCCCCACTGGGGCGTCTCTGATAATTATATGGTGGTTTTGGCATGCAAACCACACATATCAATCAATCAAAAATGCGTTTATTAGAAGGCTGGCTGTGTTGCAGAGTTATGGCTTATTTTACTTTTGGAGTGTAGTTTACATGTTGACAAGTAAATAGTGGTTGCTTCATCTCATAAAATATTTATAGCAGTGCTTATGAACTTAGGACTCTTTAGTACTTATTGTGTACCCAAATACATGTGATGGCTTGGATGCTTTTAGAACGTGTAAGACAATTTCGATGGATTCAACGTTTTTACAGGTGAACTTTTCTTCGTCAAGGCAAGGTGCTCTCACAAAGACAAGTCAACTTGCCGAAACATTGCTTCCAGCGACGTTTTTTTTTCGGAAAACTTCTGATCACCTCCAGCATCTACGTGCGTCAGATCTTCAGTCTCATTTGGTACTAAAGTTCTCTAAGAAAACTATACGCGCCGTCATAACAAACGTGACTAAATCAAATATATGGAGTCCTACTTGCGATGGTTTTTAATTTTCGCATTGGTTTGGATAGTCTGGGTTGAAAATTTGCTTATTATGGCCATATGTAAGCTGTAAATTGAAGCTGCTTTTATATGGTGACGAGACATACGAGACACGTATGTCTCGTTTTTAATACAAAACTGTATTAACACAGCCTTTCATTTGTGCCGATCACGTTTTATCTTACTTAGAAATCAGCCAGCTTAGCTTTCACGTCTTCAGAAAACAAAAAATAACAAAAAACTATTTACAATTTTTTACTAATGGCCGCATCACCCAAGAGGCCATCGGACCTGAAAAAGGTACGAGCGCATTCCGCTTGCATGCGAAGTGAGAAAAGAGAGGTTGTACATGTCGCTTGCATAGAAGTCAGAAAATAGGGCCTGTAAACTCTCTATACATGGGAGGTGCAGCGAGGTTCCATCCCCTGGCCATGCATACCACGTATCTGGTACAATCAGGGTTCACTGACTTGAAACAGATTTACTCCTTCAAATAGTAGAACACGCACTGGTATACTGACAACGTTGTTTGTGTGCAGCCAGCGCACGCCAATTTGATCGTCCACCCTTCCTTTCATATTCTTTGTAGAGCATTCGAAAAGGCAACAGCCGAACCGACCGCCGCATCTAGTTCCTTACCGCAACAATAACCACCTCGACACGATGTTGGGAATTGCGCCACTGCCACCACTTTTGGGTGACGTGTATTTCAGCTGGCGGAAACTTCTGTGTAGAGCTGCTCCGCTGTGGTGGTCTGGTCGCTAATGTACTCGGCTGCTGATTCGCTGGTCGCGGGATCGAATCCAGGCTGCAACGTCTGCGTTTTTGGGGGAGGCGAAAATGCTGCATGCCCGTGGGCTCAGATTTGGGCGCACGTTAAACAGCCACTGGTGTTCGAAATTTCCGGAGCCCTAAACTACGGCGTGGTGGTTTGATAGCAGATAA